>NW_019291265.1:0-19796 GCF_000500325.1 Leptinotarsa decemlineata
TTATTTGTTAATATTTCACCGACTTCACTGGTTATTGGAGTGTTGTCTATTTGTTTATTTGATTTTTTATTCTGCCCTGATAACCGTCCAAATTTGTTTATACTCGTTTCCTGCTTCTGCTATGTTATTTTGATAAAATTCATTTTTCGTTGTTTTAATCAGGGTATTAAGTTTTTTTCTATATTCTTTGTATTCTTTTTCAGTTTCATTTGAGAAATGTTTAACAAGTTTTCTTTTCAGGATATCCCTGTGTTCGATAGATGTGATAAAACCAACAGTGATCCAAGGTCTTGGTAATCCCGTATCACATCGTGTTTTGCGTTCATAAGGTTTGCTTTTGACTTCTTTACTATGAACGTTTTGCGTTCATAAGGTTTGCTTTTGACTATTTTACGTACAGTTGAGAAAGGAATTGCTTTCAAATCTGTTGTTGCTTGTAATAGTTTATTTCTCTCGAAACCAAACTTGAGATGTAGATTCTTATGTACGTTGAAACATACTATCTGTATTTCAATATTTGAATGCATCCGAATCTTATCCACTTGTATCTCTTTTTCGCATTGTTCATTATCGCTATTGGAATCACTACACAGGAAAAGTCTGCCTTGTTATCACACTCGTTATTGCTATTAGTACTTGTCCAAGGACGCCACATTTCAAATAGATAACAAAAATTTTCAGTTATTGTTACTGCAACAATATCGAATTTCAACACTCAAATCGCGATCAGTTCCTGAACTGAACATTGACAACACGACGGTTCGCTTTCTATTCGTCACCGTAACATGAATTCAAATTTAATTTTATGACTCTTCAGCCAATCATAAAACTCGGTTAGTAAAAATCATCCAATACGAGCCGCCAATTCTTCAGTTCACATGGACTAGTTGGTAGCGGCTTTATTTCTCTGTATTGGGTTTTTTGGCCTTTGAGAACGCCGACACCTGAATATGCACAATACCAGTTACTGCGACTGTACTTGCTTACTAGCCTTCCCCGTCCACCACATTTCGCACTAGCCATGCAAGCAGTTTAGTAACTAGCCCTAGTGAGAGCAGTGAGCAGCAGCAGTGAGAGCCCCTAGAATAGTGAGAGCAGTGCTGTGGTTTGCTTTATTTTGATTTTATTTAAATTTGTCTACTGATAGGGAAATAATGAAGTGGTCCAGTGTCAACTGAAGACATAATATATATTCTTCAGGATCTTCCATACGAAATTCTTTTAAAAGAAACGTGGATGCACTTCTTGTACCTCTTCCATCGATCCACTTTTGAACCGAAATCTTCTTTAGTCAAACTAATAGTTCCTTCAATTGAAATGCTGGATATTTTGAACATAACTTTTTTAACGCGATTTTTATTTATTAATAATTTTGAATTGCACAAAGCGAAAAGAGAACTGGCAAGGAAATAATTACCTTTAAGTGTAAACACATACTAACTTGTCGAATTACGAATGTGAACTGTCCTAGAGGATATACTTCTACAAGTAACTGGTGCAAGTAACTATGTAATCCCGGTTTCATAGATAAGCAGGCTAGCGTGGAACAATCGGAAATCGTAAGAGATACAATGTCGCTTGAATTAGAAAATAGTTTCTCACGTCTAGGAAACTGTTTTCTTCAAAATTAACTAATTTATTGATTGAAATACTGTAGTAATACATCAGGAAGTTGGTTCCAGAAAGTCACCAGATGATTATTTCTACAGGTTGATATTGAAAAAATGTTGATGGTTTCGCAAAGACGAAACATCACATTGAAAGTCTTTTAACGGAATTTTATTCAGCTCAAAAGTGAAAATAAAATTGTTCCTATTTTTTTTATTTCCTCTTGAATAAGGTCAGAATGAAATAGAACGGAATTGCTGAATTTTCAAAACGTCGGTATGTTGAGGAGGGGTTAGTGTGTAATAGGGATAAGTGTGTAGACGGTTCACAGTACGCACTACTTTCGAAAGTTAGACGTGATATCTATCGGAATCGAGTTGACTCATAATGTGTCTTCTATCTAAATTATCAAGAAATAACAGGTTTGTCATCGCTCCATCTACTTGTGAACGACGTAAGCAACCGCATATCAGAAATCTGCCCAATTTCTCGTATGAGAAAAGAAAACTTCTCACATATAGTCAGTGGACATACTTGAAGACTGGCTATTACTCAAATCATCTGAAGGAACAATTCGTTCAGGCCAGTCACAACTCTGTTGTCCGCTTCAGCCTAGTTCGAGGAATGATACTCTGAAGGAATTCGATTTTCAATTATCGGAAACCATCGACTTTATGTTGATGATAGACACTACCTTACACTGACCAGTGGCCAAAGAGCCCGAAATCGGTCTGCAAGTGTGTTCCAATAATTGAAAATTTATTGCGGCAGTGGTATCACCAACAGCATATGCAGAAATTACTTCAGGAAAGAATTCTGCACGACACCTGTCGGATATAATCTAGCACCGTTTGTGGTATTACCCAGAGGAGTAGATGTTTTCTGATAGGTGTCAGTCCATTAATCTACAGTGTAGGGAGTTGAGACTGGGCTGAACGCTTTGTTCCTTTAGATGAAGAGAAGTGTTGGTACCCTTCTTTTTTAACACAAGAGAAATTGTCGACTCGGACAAACTGACAAATCACATAACCCCTTCATTCAGATCAGCATGCTTACTTCGGGAAAGTCTACTGATTCGGCCATTCACATGTGTTGGCAGAATCGAAAGATTCTTGGACAACAAATAATCCATCCTGGGTATATTCATAGATATCAAGGGAGTGTTCGATGAAACAACCTTTCCAATAATCATACAGCAACTAAACTCCAAGAATGTACCCCTGGTAGTAGGAGAATGGATACTCAAGATGATCTCTAGTAGAGTATTGAGTATCAATGTAGAAGACATCACAGTGAGCGGACTGGTCATAAGGGGATGTCCACAGGGAGGAGTCTCACCACCCCTTCTTTGGAACACAGTTCTGGATACCCTGATTATTCACCTCAACACTGAGGACAGTGGGACGCACATGGAATCTTCCACCCCATGTGGTCACCTGGATCTACACTGCAATAATAAGACCTATGTTAACGTACGGAGCCATTGCATAGGAACCAAAAGTTCTAAAAGCAACGGCCATCTAGAAATTATATCAAATACAAGAATTGGCTTGTTTAAACATCACAGGAGTTATGAGAACAACACCAACCGCGGCAATTAGATTAATTTCTGGTCTGACCCCTCTGAACCTGTACGTTGAGGACGTTGCGTTAATGACCATGTTACGATTGCGCACGGCTAGTGTAAACCTCCAAATAGGAATGAGTCAATTGAGACTAAGCCAATGGTGAGAAGCGCTTACTGCGCAACCTCTGCTATAGGTTGCCTGTGATGCAATTGAACCCAAGCTTGCGTTTAATGAACCCTACGAAATAAAAATGGAACAGAACATAAACGCAGATGCTACAAATGCAATACAGACGGCTCGAAAACCAAAGAAGGCTCAGGATGTGGAGTTTACTCCAGATCACTAAGCCTAAGGATTAAGTGAGGAATAGAAAAAAAATTCCAGCGTGTTTCGAACAGAACTGGCTGGTATCTCAATCGCCACAAAAAATAACCAGGGAAGAAATTTCTGGCAAAATCATAACAGTCGGCACTGATAGTAGACAAGCCCTATCAGCCTTGAACAGATAACGTGTTACCTCAGGGCTAGAACGAACTAGAGTGCCACTAAGGTTCAGACAAAGCCTCGGTAGATAATAACATTAATAGATGAATAATATCTTCATCCATCTCACCCCAGCCAGGTAGGGGAACACCGCGAAGGGCGGTACTGATGTCTAAGGACATTTATGCCGCCATCACTAATAAGTTATGACCCATTTGTCTCTCTGACAAAAGCCAGTCTAAAGGGTAGGGGAGCTAGGCTCCAGCCTGAATAAAATCAAGATGACGAACATGCAAGACGATATTTGTCGTGGAGTTTTCAGCTCCTGGCGAGACGAATATCGCCCTCCCTACTCTCGAATCATACCGGCTTGCCGTACTAAGGCAGAAATCTTAGCCACACAGATGCAGAAGGCTGTCATTCTTGGCTCACTGCTCTTGCTCAGGGCACATTATTCTCGAACCCAATGATCACTTATGCCACGGTGTGGGAAGTGGTCAGTGGTTGATAATACTGGCGTGCCCTCCCAAATGTATCGGGACTTCGGGGAATAGGGTCTGACCAGCGCAAACTACGGTTGATAATAATGATAGTGAGGTTTATTTGGATAAAATTCAATATTATATCTTATAAACTATGTAAAACAAATAAACAAGGAGAGAAACCGCAAAACCATTGGCTGTCCGTGGTGAGGGTGGATTATTATTAGCTATTCCTTCCTTAAGTATTTTAAATTTAAGTTATGTAATATAATGTTGATTGCAATTTTTTAACATAGATAAAATTGATACAGTAAAATTTGTAAAACAAGATAAAAATATATGTATGTAGGTACGTTTCTCATACCATGGAAATACGGTAAACCTGTGTTATGGGACTTCACTTGCGTTGACACGGTCGCGGCTTCCCATTTAGCCGAAAGTTCGAATTCAGCTGGAACCGCAGCATTGTCTGGCGATGAATTGAAACGAAAAAAATACCAAAATCTTGGTAACAACTATCTGTTCTATCCAGTAGCGGTTGAAACTTCTGGATTTCCGGCCCGGAGTCTCTGTTATTCGTTCATGAACTCGGAAGAGAATAGGCCAAGCAATGAAAGATCACCGTTCTACTAGAAAGAGTTAGTATTGCTATTCACTGCTCCTTCAGTCCTTGGAACTATTCCTCCTTCACATAATTTTGATGAGATCATGCATTGCCCTAATTTCAGTACGGAACTAAAATCTCTTCGAGAGATTTGAGGATATTCATCAGTCTCCTATCAAGGTTCATTCGCAAGTTCAAAATCTGTTTAAAATCTGTTTTTCCATTAACCAGCTGTCGTACCCCTACGAACGACAGCCCTCAGAGATCAAAACTTGTGCGAGCTAAGCATTAACGAGGTCTCACCTGTTAACGTGTGATTCCTAACACGGTAATTGATTGAGTGAGTGATTGATACACCTTCTTCTTTTTCAGTGCGGTCAATGGACTTAGGTCATTCTTGACCCATAAATATGAGTTGTAGTCCTCGTGGTTCTGGTTTCCTTTCATATTAAGAGCCTAATGAATCAAAAGCAGAATCGATCCTTCTTCGAAACCCTTCGTCACTTGAAAGGATCGATTGCAGCTTGAAAAATGGTTCTTATGCAGATTCAGTGAGAAATGTTCTTCCTAACGAAACAGTAGAGGGTTGTCCTGAAAATCTTGAGAAGAAAATTGGATTAGATAATTTAGGAAACACATGCTACTTGAATAAAATTTTACAAGTGTTGTTCATGACGAAGAATTTCAAGAACGAGGTTTCAATGATTAACGACAACGAGAATGTTTTCTACTTATTCACCAAACTCAAACACCTGTTCATGCAGCTGCAGTTTCGTAAGAATGTATCATCTTTCCCTCCAACCGATTTCCTGGAGTCTTTGAAGTCCACTAGATACTCGTTAGGACAACAAGAGGATTGTACCAAATTCTTGGGGTTCTTGTTGAAACTCTTCGTGAGCAAACCAATATCTGAATCAATACTCCTGACCGCTCTGGAGTGAATGATTCCGTACAGTTAATCTCGTCTTGTGTTTGTGAATCTTTTGCTGGATAAATCCTCACCTGTTTACTTTATTATTGATTTTGGCTTTTTCATGAATTGAAAGAGGCGAATATCCCGTCAAAATTATTACTTCTAGTGAAGAGCACTGAAAATCATATCAGTTTTTTTCGTTAATCCATACTTCGACTTCGGATAGCCTTTGAGCTCTCAATTTTCGCAATATCTGAAAACATTTTCATCAATATATTATTATAAGACCTCGTTCCGGAGAATAATATGCTTGAATGCGTCCATAACTCCAGTAACGCCACTGATGATCGCTTGGTTTCAACAAATTCTCTCGAATTTCTGTTCGGAGTTGTATTTCGTGAAGTTTGCTTTATTGAAATTTGGAAGTTAATAAAAGTTGAGTTCGTCTGGAGTAGTGTTTATAAATACAAGATTATGGCATATGCCGGAAAGAAAATTAAACTTTGAATGGCATTGGGGTACGGCTCACAAACTTTACAAGAAAGTCAATGAGGGTGAGACTAGAAGTAGAAAATACATTTCTATTCAGTGCCAACTTTTGTTCATCTTGACGAAATTCTCCGCGTTTCAGTATTCGAAATAATTATGAAATTTATTCCACATAAAGTGGAAAATTCATGGAAAGTTAGAACAATAGTTCAGAAATATGCCTTGAAATGATCGGGCTACACACAAAATGAAGTTGTCAAATTGAGAAAAGTAATTTCTTCGAAAATTAAAGTAAATTTCTCGAAAGAATAAGTCTAGTTATCAACCGAAGACGATTGTGGATACTAACAATCGAAACGTCGTCACGTAACTTGATTTGGAATCTTTTAATTTTCTTTTTTTAATTTCCATTTCTCGTTAATATTTTTTTTATTTTGCAGCTCGTGTTATCAGTTCAACTTTTTTGTTTTTTTTTGGTTGTTGCTTGTATATTATTTCATTGTAATTTCAGGTTTTTGCTCAATGAAATTGTTTTTTCAGCTAATCTTTTTAATTTTTCCACAGATTCTTTCAGGGATTTTAAATCAATTTATATCATTTTACACAATGAAAGTTCGAACTAATGAAATGCACCACGAAACATTGTCAACCACCTTCAAACAAACAAGTCATTATTATTATTATTTATTATTATCGAATATTTATGATGCACTGTTNCTCGAACCAACGCGGTAATTCCAAATATTTAATTACGCCTAATGCCACCTAGCGGGTAGCTGAAAAAGATAGTACATAGTACCACTACTCGCCACTAAATGTCGTAAAGTGTCACAATACACAATAATAATTGAAATGCAAAAAAAGCATAAGTTTGCTTAGGTCACGCACTTTGCGACTATTCTCGTCTAGAAATATAGTTAAGGGCAGAAATTGGCCCTTGGAATAAACTGAAAAAATAATTATGGCCCGAAGGCTTCAAAGTTTGGAGACCCCTGATTTAGAGTAATTCGAATATTCCATTAAACAAACAAAATTTAATGATGGGTGAAATAGTGGAACTGATAGAAATAATCAAATGTATTTTCTATTTGAGTAGAAATTATGTTGAAGAAACATAACATATCTGCAGGATGATGGAGAACTTTGCTTGTTCTGATAATGGGAAAATTTCCACTGAAGTAATGATTTTGTTGAACAAATAATGAATAGTAGTTGAACGAACAATGTTTATAACTCATTGTGAGTATGTTGCTGATGGAGTAAAGCATTTGGAAAGTTCAAAATGAGTATGAATAATGATGAAACAAATGAAATGAAGTTACAAATCAAAATCCTTTCCTATTCTTTGAATTTGGTTATTGGATTCAAATATACTACTTTGAGTACCGGCATCTCGTTGGTAGTAATGAAGCTTCAGATCGGTTATACTGAAAATTACTTTTCTTTTATCTAAAACTTCAATATGCTTTTTACCATCAAATATTTTCCCATAAAAAAAATCATTAGACCATCGATTGTTGTCATCTCATGCTGATGCTGTCGATTAGTACATGAAGTTTGTAGATAAAAAGTATTACGTAGTTTTAGTATGGAAAAAAGTACTTTTCAGCAGAATCAGAAATATTGAATTTACATGAATCTCCAATCGAAATAGATCAAGTTATTGAATAATTGTGAGAATATATTATAGTTTGTTCAACAACCCAATTTCTTAATACATGAAATACAATTTGTATCATTTTCTCAACTGGATTATGTCATGGAAATGCCTTGGAAAATTTTTCAACATGAGAATGAGCGAAATATAAATGAAAATCGAGAAATTCTTGTAACAAATTTATTCAAACAGTTAATAAATTATAATAGACTTCTACAAATATTAAAATAAGAATATAAATTCTTCACAAAATGGGTAATCCCAATCTAATACATTAACATATTTCATTATTTATTATTATTATTATTGGTGATATCTACCCAAAAAAAATGTAGAGTCGATTTCGAAACCTTTCACTGAAGTAATGTTCTGAAATGAAAGAGAACAGAGAACACAATAATAGGTACTATTGAATCAATTGCTACTAACTAGCTTGGATATTGTCTCATAGAAATATAAAAATATTTTTTTTGTACAAATCCAATTCAACGAATGGAGGTATCCTTATTTTTTGATAATAGGAAAATGATAATCATTTCACTTGACTTCTACTTTCTTAAAAACAGAATTGAAAAAAACGAAGCTTTCCTTCAGTCATTGTAACTTTAACCCACTTTTATAGAGGATAGCTGTCGAGAAAATGTATGGGCACGTGCTTGAAAAAAACAGCTCATTTTGGGTCAGAACTTTGATTAAAAGATCATAGAAGTTATTGACTTCTTCTCCACTAAGACCTTTAGCTCTAGCCAGGGATAAACCTTCAGCTTGTCTGATAGGCAGCTCCGGATTTCGTTCAATAAAACTTCTGAACCATGCACCTCCAGCCATTTCATTTTCGTGATCGAAATTGTGTTCCAACTTTTCAGCAAATTGATAAGCTAACATACGTATGGCTTGTCTATTTGGGGGAAATCCTGTATCACCAGTTTGAGAATGTGCTTTACTAGCCTTTTCTCGTTGCCAAAATCCTAAATAGAATGTTTTCCTAAAAAAATGCTTACGATAATGGATCTATTGAAAATCAGAGACAGCAATTATTTACTTGTGATACAGTGTTTGGAACCTTTCTTGTAGTAATGTATATTACTGGAGTTTTATACCAACACCAAATCGTTATTGTTAATTCCTCTTTATGTGTTTCGATCACCAAGTGATCATCTTCAAGAGGAAGACTAAACTACAGTTAAGTCTTTAAATCTTCAAGAGGAAGACAGTTTAGTCTTCCTCTTGAAGATGATCACTTGGTGACCAAAACACGTGTCGAGAGGTGTTCAAAATATCGGTTTGGTGGGATAAAACTCGAGTAATATTCAACAATTAGTTAATCGAAAGTTTGTAATGTCCTGTAGTACATGATCTTTGATACATACCCAGAGTCGACTTTGTTGTATTTCTAGCAGCATATCGTCTTCGCAATGTCCTCGATGGAATCCCAAATTGTCGGGATATTTCGTTTATTGCGATGATTTTCTTTTCAATTTCATCGAAAGCTGACTGTAATCATAAATGACAGTGTATTGAGGGATAGATGCCCCTGAGGGCACCTATACCTCGAAAAATCAGGGCAACTATTCGTTATGATAGGGATAGATTCCCAAGTATTTTTTTAAAGGAATTATGAAAAAAAGAATATATTTACACCTAAATGTAGACTCAATGAACAAGTACATAGGCGTAATAAAAATATAACGGAATTTATTACTAATTATAAAGTTATACAACGCAAAATACTAATCTGTCAATCTTTGACGTGTTTCTGAATGTCGTGGCGGAGATAAACACACGCACGAGCCAAACGCTTTTACATCGTACAACTGTACTTGGGTTTCTCATAAATCATTCACACCAGTATCAAAATTTCCACATTCTTCAGTATCCGTAACACAGGTCTGCAAAACAAACTTTCTGAAAAGTTGTTTTGATTTTGTTAACTTATCTTTATGGCATTGGTTTTTTTCATATCGTAAGGTTTCCCTTCAAAATGAAGTTGAAATATTTGAAAAAAGTACAAAAAACGGAAATTTTTTATTTGTTTTAAAAAGAATAAAAAAAACAACGATACCTAGCTAAAATAAGCATAATATTCAATTTTCAATTCAATTCAATTTTATTTTCAATTCGATGTAACATACATACATACATTATCATAACAGTTATCCTTTATTATCCCAAGGGTTCTCCTAAGCACTCGAGGCGCTTGTTTTGTGCCTCCCTTTGGAATAATTCAGGATTTTCATTAGGTAATTAAAATGAATTATAATCATATTAAACATATGAATATAATGATATCAAAGAAAATATACATTCTATGCCATCAAAAATACAGGGTGGCCCACCAATTCGCCTCGTTATTTCTACGAGAAATGAAGAGAGTTAGGGAAAAACTTTCAGCACAGTTATTTTTAGGTCCATAAGGAGCAAGTTCCAAAATTATTCAGAAATATACAGCGTGACTCCTAAAAAAGTTACATACCAAAGTTATATTTTTTCTTACGGAACACCCTATATTTTTTCATATTTTTAGATACTACAGACAAAATAAAGGTGAGTTACTATTATATTTTTCATACTTAAAACTGACCGTTTCTGAGAAATTTCGAGAGATTTGAAAATACACACCTACCATAATTTAAAAATTGTTTTCACCCTGTAACGTGTAAAGAGCTGCTCACGATTAAATGTACTGCTTAGCTCAAAGATTGGAATTGACTACCACATGAAATTTTTAATGAAATATTATTCCGAGTGACGAAAAAAATTGCCTCGAAATTTGAACACACATTTAATTAAATAACTTCTTAAAGTTGAATGGGACGCCCCGTATTTGGTAGCGTAATTTGACGCAGAAGTAGATTCTCTTTAAAACTATATTAGGGTTTCCTATACCTATCTCTTCTGCTTTTTACACAAAAGGCGTTTTTATATTTTACTTATGAGTAATTTTTTATCTTCAAAATGAAACACGCTATATTGTAATGCAAAGCCTAAAAAGCGTTTTAAACACCTTTTTATTGAAGAATACGTAGATTCGCTAGAAGCACAAGTTTAAATTTTTTGAAATAAGGTGTATCTAAAGTAAAATGCAGGCAAATGTAAAAACTAAAATTTATTGCCATTTCTAAAATATTTAAAAGCATTCTACAAAATAAGAAGATACATTTGGCTTAAGTATTGAGGCGAAATATGTTAAATTCCCTTGTTTCTTAGCAAATATATTAGAGTTCATAGTGGAATGAATACGGTATTTATTCCACTATATACTGTAAAATACCTATTCTACTATTTTTTCAATAATAGTAGGCTCTAGCGTAGATTACGTTAATTATTATTGTGAAACAAAAAGTATTTGACAGTGACAGATTGTTAATCAAACCAGTATGATTGTTTTAACTAGTTTAAAATTATAAGGAAATAAGTTCTCATTTTACAATATTTCAAAATGAGAACTTATTCCCAGGAAGAACGAATTGATATGTTTTTTATAGTGGGAGAGTGTGAAGAAAAATATTTATTGGCGTTAAGAGTATATGCCCAAAGGTATCATAACAGGTTTCATCCTAACAAACGTTCATTGGAAAAGTTGTTGCAGTTTTTCCGAAGAACAGGCAGTGTATCTTATAATATGCAAGAACGGCAAAAACTGGTTACCTACTGGAAATGAGGAAAATAAATATTTAGTGATGTTATTTCTAGTTGAACACCCTCACACAAGTCAACGAAAAATATGTGAAACAACTGGAATAAGCAGACATAGTATCCAAAGAATAATTAAAAATTACAAATTCCACCCGTATCGCATTCAACTACATCAACAGCTTTCTGAAGAAGATTATGATCGACGACTGAATTTTTGTTTATGGGTTTTAGAAAAGTTTGGTGATGAAGAATTTTTTTTGATTAATCGCTTTTTTTCGATGAGTTAACTTTCCATAACAACGGATTAGTTAACAGAACCAACTTCCACTACTACAGGGACGAAAACCCTAATATTTTTAGAAACCTTGATCACCAGCACAGATGGTCTGTTAATGTGTGGGGTGGAAAAATTGGAACGCAAGTAGTAGGTCCTTACTTTTTTTATGGACATTTAAACGGCGTCACGTTTCTCGGATTTATTAGGGATAATTTGTATATGCTGTTGGAAAGTATACCTCTCAATATTCGTCAACGGATGTGGATGCAGCTAGATGGTGCTCCTGCACACTTTGATAGACGTGTTAGTAACAGAATGTGGTGGGTCACCCTGTACATTGGATCATATCAGTTGATGCCGTTTCGATTTTGAATTTTTTTCTAAATCCGTGTTGGCGAGAACTTATCAAATTATTTTGTGTCAGAAAAATTTCCGTTCTGACATCAAGAGAATGTCAATGACAACGCTTGTGTGACTAGTGACGAATCATGGGTATATGGTTATGACATGGAAACCAAAGTCCAATCATTCCAATGAAAGAGCCGGGAGTGCCAAGACCAAAAATGCACGCCAAGTTCGATCAAATATCAGGGTTTGCCCACTGTTTTTTTATTACCGTGGCGTAGTGCGAGAGCTTGCCACATTGTCGTACGTTCAACAAGAAGTATTATCTTGAAGTTGTGCGCTGCTGGTATCAAGCGATACGTAGTGAACATCCGGTATTGTGGAAAAACAATTCATGACTTTGCTTGTTCGTAATTTCTGGCCAAAGAAAACACTATATTCATACGGCGGCCACTTAATTTAGCAGATTTAACCCCCCGCGACTTTTTTCTGTTCCCAAAATTGAAGAGACACATGATAGAATGGCGTTTTGCGACGAATGAGAAGATAACAATTCAATTGCTGAGAGAGGTCAAGGACATACTATAAAGTGCATATCAGGACTACATCGAAGACGGGAAAAAACGCTAACACAAGTGTATTATTTCTGAAGGTGACTACTTCGAAGGGGACAAAACAGAAACTGATGAATACATTAATATTTTTGGTGAGATAAGATAATTTTTCTTTTCTATAATACAAATTGTCCAAAATTACTGTAATTTCAGGAGCAGTTTCAATTACTTGCACCTGAGACTCAAAATAAATATACACACGATATATTTTTCAGTTTCTACGCTTTGTTGAATCCATTGTACGTTGTATCTGTTTATATCATTATACGTAATTTGATTCATAATTGACAATATAACAGTTTTTTGATATCGTAAAAAAGTGCATAACTTCACAATTATTGATACCAGTTGTGAATACTTTTCATTACACTAATACCCGCAAAGTCTGCTCTTTATTCTGTAGACACATTCATCAAACAACATTATGTACTATCATAAAGAACACGAATTTTCCCAGAAAAGCACCATTAAATAAAGCCTTTCAAGTACACTATTATGGAAAACATTTTGTATATAAACAGCTTCTTATTCAGTCGTTTCAAGCAATTCACGTCCCATCTAGAATTTCCAGCTGCTAAGGAAAAACCCAAGGAAGTCATATTGTTAAATTCAATGGTGGGCGTGGGTCTACTATACATTCCTAGTGGAACGGCAAACAACACAATGGACGACAGTGTGCCATTAAGGTGGCAGATTCAGAATTAAACACATAGGCAGAGCTGTGAGAAAATTCAGCGAGGTTGCTTTCTCCGAGTGGAAAAGTGCTGTCGTATGATTTATTTCGAATGGCTGTATAAAATGAAACAGAAGAGCTTCAGATATATTGAATTATTATACTGAGTTTTTTGTCTCAGCTTATTTTATGGAGTGGTGATGCAATATAATATTAATTCTTATGTAGTAGTGACGATAGATATATTGGGAATAAATAGACACGACTGAACGTGAAAAGAGGAATTTGCTTTAGATATGGCCGTAACTGCACTCCTGCTGTTTATGGCATCATCTACAACAAACTTCTTTCGTGATGATAAAAAAGGGAGGGTCTTTGTATTTGGTTGGGATTGACTTTCTTGAAGCACAGATTCATGTCTGCCACGAATAAATTATGAAAACATCCAATGCAAAGTACTGATTGCAATTACTCTCCCCTGGAATACATTTCCTAAGAAACGACTCATCAGAAATTTGGCCCAACAATAGGAAATCAATTATTTTTCGTGTTTATTCGAGTTCATAGTTCTATTTTTCCGCAAACAAAACTAAATCATTCGAACACTCCAAAAGCATCTTCAGAAGAGGCAAAAAACATTCAGTAAGTAGCGTAAGCGTAATTTTTTTCCCAGAATGGCTCCTCTATTCTGAGAAAAATGTGTATTATTCTTGTTAGTACAACTTCCGTTAAGAATTTCATATTTCCTTATTATTCATTATAATATAAGTTTATTATAATATAATATTGTCTATTTCATTCAGAATTATCTAGATGAGAGAAGACATCACAACACAAGCGTTCCAATTTGTCGCCGTATGTAACTCAACACTTATTTGGCGCGATGTCTGGGAACCGAGAAATGGTGGTACTCTGGTGGTAACTAGTGGGGTTGTCTGCGTCACTCAACTATAATACCGGGGACAATACCATGCCTTAATAAAGCCACTTGCTACCCATTCCACTATAGTCTATTCGGTATTGTCTGAGAGTAAAAGAATTTCAAGAAATCAAACGTGCCAGTACATCACTAAAAGCAACATAGTCGTCTCAAGCAAGTAGCACTGCAATTCAACCATAAAGTCACTGAGATATTTCTGCCCACTATGCCCCTTAAATATGCCGCTAACTAGCCATTTAAACAGTGACATGTGACGAATGAATTTTTCAATGATATCTGTTTGAAAAAAATTTGTTTATAATCTGTTTTTCCGTTAACCAGCAATCGCACCCAAACGAACGACAACCCTCAGAAGCCGAAACTTGTGCGAGCTGAGGATTAACGAGGTCTTACCTTTTAACGTGTGATTCCTAACACGAGTTGGACGATAGCAAGTGAAAATCGATCGATCAGTGTAGGGTTTGTACCATTGGAAAATTTATAAATATAAATTTTCCAATGATATATTCAGTATTATGCGAAGATAATTGAAATATCGTGAAAACTAATTTTGTTTGAATATTTCATTCTTGAAAGGACAATTTATATTTGAAATGGTTTTCAATTTAGGCTTGTTACCTTCTACAGACCTACAAAATAATCAGACTATTGAATTTAAAAATAAATACAAATATATAAATGACAAAAATTACTGCTTTTGATAAACAGCTTTTTGAAAAAATATCTAATTTGTCAGTAACATGATGTTATAAAATTGTGCACATAAAAATAAATATGTATCATCTGGTGACGTTTTAAAGAATATTCATTTTCTTTATCCAAACTATTTAAATCATAACAATATATTTTTTAGTTATAATTCGTCTTTTCATGTAAATCAATTTGATATTATTATCATTGACACTGATAATATCAAATTGATCGTAGGTTTGGAAGATGGAAAAAGTTTTCGAAACGTCACCAGATAAGTAAACAAATAAATTAGGTTTCCGCGGTTAGTAATTTCAACATCTGAATTTCGAGTTGAACCCCGCTCAAAGTTTTGCATTGTTCGACGTTTCGGCTTCGATTTTGAAGTCATTTTCAAGGAATAGAAAAGTGTGACTGTACTGAGAGACACACTTCAGGGTTTTGATGTTCTGGTCTTGCCAAACCTTTGGGAATGTACGACCCTCATTGTCATTGTCCAAATAAAAAATAGATCTACCCAGTGTTCTGGCTCTTTTCATTTCTCCCAAATAGTTTCTTCTCGATTCTACAATCTCTGATTTTTCTATTAACATGCATTTTCTATCTTGTTTCACAAAAGTGAAGTTCAGCTCTTGTAATATCTTCCATAATCGAGTTCTTCTTATATCAGGAAAAAACTGTCATCACGAATAACTCACGAAACTTTATCTAATTTAGGTATTTCGCTTTTTATTCTGGAAAAATGTACTGTTCTTTTAATAGAATTCTTGACTTCTTCATCGATAACCAGACACTTTCTGCCAGTGGATACTTTCGGCTCCAAAAAGCTGTTGTTTTTCTTGAATTCCTTGAGATTTCTAAAAATTGTCGAAGTAAACTGAAGGATATCACTAAGACTAACCCCTCTACCATGGCCTTCAAACTTCCAACAGAAAATAATGTAAATTTTTGAATGTAAAAATCATTCTTCCACCTACTTCTTATATTGTCGATCACTATTATTATCAATGCCTGCATGAATATATCTAAAACACACCATCGAATTCACTCTCCATATTTGAGCTAAAAGCTCTTCCTACTTCATCAAATGAATTCTACTTTTGTTATGACCCGTCTTGAAGCACTGTAGGTGATCAGTAGTCTGTTAGCCCATGATACGAGTTATGTAATGACAGTCTGCTATTCTCATGGAAATATGACCTGCTGAAAGCACTTTTTCCAAAAAAATCCTCATCTGGGCTCGCAGTGTGGCAAAAGTTATTTTAATTCATGTATTATTCAATCTAATTGTAACTTTCACTAGAGAAAGTCATTTTTGTTTTTACTTTTGTCAAATTTTCACTTCTGAATCTTTATTGTGCCACTCAAGAAGTTTTTCTGATATTTCGAATTCAAATAATTTTAGAATTCGTTGAATTCTGTCGGTTTGGCCTAGGGTTCGGAATGAAGGTAGCTATAATCAGTCTCCATATTTTATATATCTAGCCCAGAACCAAGCTTGCTCTTAGGAACTACATACATTTTTCGGGGCAGAAGTTCTGGCCCTTTTCAGTTTGACCGTATAAATGCTTTCTGATCTCAGCGACTAATGTAGGGATGAAATAATTTACTCCAAATCCATCACTCACCCTGCAACCAGCCTGAACTTCTTGGGGGCCCTCCGTTGTGAATTTCAGATCAAGAATGAATGAATGTAAAGAACTGAACAACCAGAAAATTATAAAGTATCTGTTCACCAATATCTCTAAGCAACCGCTGAAGTCGTTGGTCGAAAAGAAATTTCGCTCTCATTTAGTGAAACACTTCTTGCAAAGTTATGAACTGTTAAGATAAAATGAGTGTAGTCCAACCTGGTTTGTTAGTTTTTCCATGAGTAAAAATATAAACCTGTCATTTATCAGTTTCCCATCAGATGATGATATCAGATACTTTCGATAATTACATTTAAACCGTGACAGGAATTGTAGCTCACTAAACAGTAAAGAAAAAATATAAAACCTGTTTTGGAGGGGTAATCCGTCACTATTAGCAGGAACACTTCCTCATTGCCCACGAGTTGAGGCCATGGGGTGGTGTTGTTTTTTTCTTGAAGATCTGAAAAGCACAGCTACTTCTACACCGAACCTTTTCTATACCCTGCTAACCTATTCTGGGATGGATTTTGTCTGTAATATTTTTAAATTACATCAGTAGATTAGGTCTGAAATTTACACCCAATCGACCTATAGCTTGTAAGCTTTGGTTTTCTAGTACCACCTCTCCCATGTCTTGGCATTGCTGAAGTTCCTCATTCCTCGTGCACATTATCTCTTTTTTCTTTGGAGCATGCATGTAGTGTCTGCCAGACCCTTAATGAGCCAACAGTACCCCATTAGTAGACCTACTAACTTTATAACCATCTGGTTTTGATATTGTCTTGAACCTTAATATGAAACATTATTAGATAATTATTTACTTCGAGCTATCATTGAGAGGTAGATAAAATATTCCTTATGAGATTGCAGTTGTCAATTATTCAATTCCTCAAGTCATTCACATCTAGTACAGAAGTTTTATGAACAAGAGGCTTCAGATGACGCCATGAATAGAAATATAGAGTTTTCATATCAGGACTGCGACTTGGCCAATTTTGAGGTCATGTACGACCAATCCAACGATTAGGGTAGGTAATGTGAGATGCTGACGATCAAGAACACTAAAATGAGCTGGAGCCCCTTACAACTACCGGAACTATCAGATTGTGTGAATGATCTCGCGAAAAGTTCGTGTATCATTCATCTCTTAATCTTGCTGGTGAAAAAAATGGGTCAATTAGGTAGTCACCAATAATTCCTACCCAAACGTTTAGCGAAAATTGTTGCTGAAAGTGACTTTCTTTAATAAGGTGGGATTTTCGTCCAGCCAAAAATGATCATTGTGAAAGTTTCTAATAGCACCTAGTGAAAAATTTGCTTCGTCCGTAAATGGAATATTTGGTAAAAAGTTATTATTGTGTGCCATCGTATAAATCAACCACCTGCAAAATATTAATCTTGGGTGAAAATTCNAATAACTTTTTCTGAATTGACCCTTTTTATGCTATACAGATATACCACCCTAAATTAATTTTACAATTTACCTCATCTATTGTTTCACAATATGTCCTTATGTAATGTTTAAATGTTATAGCTATATATAAAACAATTTTCGCTATATGAATATTAATTTCACAATATTGCCCATCTAAATTTATTTTTATATATAGCTATAACATTTAAACATTACATGAGGACATATTGTGAAACAATAGATAAGGCAAATCGTAAAATTAATTTAGGGTGGTATACCTGTATAGCATAAAAAGGGTCAACTTCGCAAAATTTTTCAGTTCAATCCTCTTGAGGATGATCACTTGGTGATCGAAACACGTGTCGAGATGTTAAAAATAACGATTGGGTGGTGGGAAAAAACCAAACGTTCCAAACAATGCATCATAAGTACATTATGACTCATAATGATCATTTTTACTCAAAATGATCTTTATTCCTCAGATCATTATAACTCATAATGCTCTCCTGAAGATGCTAACTTTGTTAGCGAAACGCGCGAGAGTCTATAGTTTTTGTTCTGGTGTTGGCAAAGTGTTTTCAGATGCGATTCCTAGTTCTTGGATTATCAGTTGGTATTGATTGCAAAAACATTCGACCTAGATCTTCATCAGAGTTCTCTCATCCAGGATTACACAAACCTTCGACTGAAAATTCTCTAGGTTTAAATCTCCATAATCCCTTCCGCCGAGCCGCTGTACAGGTAGCTTTTTCAGCGACGGAAAACCGTATCGTAGTTCATCCGAGAGGGCCACACAGAGACCATTCATTACCATCACCGTCGGGTATTCCGAATCGTCCTGGTGAGGTTCTGGACCATCCCACTAACTTGCAGCTCACTGTTCCCCATAAATTATTGAGAAACCGTTCGGATTAACCAATGCGGAAAGTACGCATAATTTTCACCATTCAACAAGTTAAATATTCCTTCGGGAGCTGTTTGAAAAATTGATTGGGGTTTCTATGTTTGAAAGAGGGAAATAGGTGAAAATGATAATTCAATGGGCTCGCTTCAAATAGGGTTACCTGAATCAATTGTCAGATGATGTGACAGTTCACAAAATATTGGACGGTCAGCCTAATTGATTTGCTTAGCAAAAATATAAAATGATTCAAAATCACTTCGGTGAAGTTCATATCAATAAAGATTGGGGTTTCTATGTTTAAAAGAGGGAAGAAGGTGAAAAATAATAATTCATTGGGCTCACTTCAAATAGAATTACCTGAATCAATTGTCAGGTGATGTGAGAGTTCACAAAATATTGGACGGTATACGGAAGGTCAGCCTAATTGATTTGCTTAGCAAAAATATAAAATGATTCAAAATCACTTCGGTAAAGTTCATATCAATAAATATACCAATAAATACCAATACAAATACCAATGAATAGTATACGAGGTAAATAGAACATTTACAGTTTGATTTCATTACCCAATACAACACAATAAAATCATCACAACTTTGATATTTATTTTGAAATGGTAGATATTGGTAGAAAACATGTTTCATGATCAGTTACTGCAGGATTAACTTGTGCTCGATTAGTTCAATTTTTTCAATTAGTAGAATACTGGGAAATGTGTTTTGGACAACAGTTAATAAATAAATAAATAAATAAAGTTTATTAACTACATTACATTAGTATGAATGTTTGTAACAAGTCGTTCAAGATACATCAATAGATTGATAAAAAATTTTAAAAGATTAATAAAAATTAATGATTGTATATA
>NW_019291265.1:19984-58464 GCF_000500325.1 Leptinotarsa decemlineata
AATAAGTCCAGTTATCACCCGAAGACGATTGTGGATACTAATAATCGAAACGTTGTGACATAATTTGGTTTGAAATCTTTCAATTTTTAGTTTTTAATTTTTCGTTAATGATATTTTCAATTTTTTCAATTATTTCAGCTTTTATCATTGTTTCAATTTTTATTCGTTTGGTTGTTGTTGAAAGTTATTTCTTTGTAATTTCAGTTTTTTGTTGTTTAATCAAATTGTTATTTTCGTTTGATCTTCTTTTAATTTTTTTAGGGTTATCAAATCAATCTACATTATATTAGACAATGGAAGTCCGAACTGATGAAATACAGAAAAGAAAAAGCCATGAACCTCAACAGCAGAAAAGTATACAATCCCATTTTAAGAAGTTCAAGAATAGCAAAACAGCATGACGACAGGTAGAAAAGGATCGATGAATATTATTGAAAATTCACCTAATCCAGGCACAGGTACTAGCACACCAAACTATCTGAATCAACATAAATACGCCTCACGCAGTCATAATATCCAGGC
Source organism: Leptinotarsa decemlineata (assembly GCF_000500325.1). NCBI lineage: Eukaryota > Metazoa > Arthropoda > Insecta > Coleoptera > Chrysomelidae > Leptinotarsa > Leptinotarsa decemlineata. Next base: position 20,507 of record NW_019291265.1, read on the forward strand.
ATCGGAGATTACTCGGGATGTTTAAACCTCTAAAGAAGTTAGCCATTCGCGCCGGTGACATTGACAGCTTCCAAACCTGAAAAACAGTGATACTGAATTCACTGAATGACCAAATATTGAATTCTTCTTCTCTTTCGAATCTATTGTGAAAATTGATAGTTAGTTCATCACATGTTCCCTTAATAAAATGGGAACATTTTATAGTGTTTCAAATAATTTTGGAATGGTTGATGAAATTTTCTCTTATAATTTTTGAACATTTTCAAATAGTTTCCACCTAACTTGTTGTCATAAACAAAGCCAGTAAATGTCGCTCGACTCTTTCTCATGGGGTTATCAACGTAATATTCTCGAAAGCTAATAATAACTACCAATCAGAAAATATAGTTTGGAAATACTGCTCAAATATGATAACACAATTTTCAAAAATGGCCGTTGAGCGTCAAAAACGACACACTGAAATGTAGATATAATGAAAAAATTTTAAATACTACATATTTCATTAGTTTACTAGTAATTGGACCCAAACGACATATTTCTTTATGCCCTTCTCAAAGCTATGCTCTGCCAGTTCCAATCAAGTTCCTCATAGTCGTAGAGGGCTTTGACGAAATACACCTGACTCGTAGGGGAGTGTAAAAGATCTGATAGAAAGTCACTTGTTAGATACTTCATGATATTAATTTGGCAACCTATTTTTTCATTACTCATTCATATTTTCAAAAAATAATGTCAATTCAACAGCGCGATGTATAAATATTACTGGAGTTTTTTCCAATACCAAACCGTTATTTTAACAAACTGTTTGATCTTCCTTTTGAAGATGATCACTTGGTGATCGAAACACATGTTGAGTTGTTGAAATAGCCAAACAAAAGGTTCCAAACAATGCATCACAATGACGTATTATGTTTCATCTTCTCAACATAGGTTTTGGTCCGAAAAAATTGCAAAAGAAATCAAATTGATCCTAGCTTGATGAATTTTGTTATAGGATCATGAGATTGCATAAGAATCAAATTTTAAATGACATGCCATTGTTTGTTGATTGTGAATTTATGAACTTTTTTGCTGATGATATTCTATTGGCATATAGTGATGTGAACCTCAAAGTGGCTATGCAAAAAATTAATAATACTCTAGTGGCAACAATTATTTGAAAATGAATAAACTAAAGCTGAATATATTGAAAACAAAAGCAATAATGATCGCCACCAAATTTAAATACAGCCAAATAGACTCAAAAATTATTAACCTCAGCATTGATGAAGGAATTGAAGTAGTGAATTCAACTGAATATCTGGGATTCCTGAAATAACACTCTATCGTTTGATGAATATTTTGAGTATATTCATAAAAAAAAATCAAAAAAGTATTCTTATTCTCTAAAGTTGCCAATAATATTTCAACAGAGTCAAGTATCACAGTTTACAAGTCAATTGTTCAGCCACACTTTGACTACTGTTCCTCTATCCTATATCTATTCAATCAGAATAAATTGTCTCAACTCCAAAAACTTCAGATTCGTGGTATGAGAATCATTTTGAAGTGTCGTAGAGATACCCCTATTACTAATATGCTTGATGTTTCATATTGGCAATCCATTTTCCAAAGACTATTATATTTCACAATGATTTTCATATACAAAATATTGAACAATTTAGGACCATCCTATTTCGAACAATACATTGTCTTTCCATCATGAAATTCACCACCAATTCACTCGAAATAATAACAATTCATATATAAACAGAAGAGTCGTAGAGATACCCTTATTACTAATATGCTTGATGTTTCATATTGGCAATCCATTTTCCAAAGACTATTATATTTCACAATGATTTTCATATACAATTTGGAATATATACGTTCGTTTTATGATATACAGGGAATATTCCATGAATATCTAGTGCTGTGTGGGTAGAAGTCCGAACTGATGAAATACATCAACAAACATTGCATCTCTATTGATGCGTAAATGTTTACTTTCTTTCACTGTGAAAAATAGCTATTCATGATATGAGTGTTAAAAGTAAGGTTTCATTTTGTGAGTGGAAAACACGAACAAAATAAAACTTACTTTTAACACAAATATCATACAAAATGTTTTGTACAATGTATGTTTTCATAATAAAATAGATAAATTCAATATTTCTATAAAAACACATTCTGACATCTTTTGTCAGTCAACTATTTTCATGTTATCGCATTTGCTGTTAAGTGGCCGTGTCAGGTGACACCGAATCACCTGGTTGTTTACAGCTCACGCGTTTTATTTAAAGTCACATTTAAGTTCTTGCTGGTGTTCATTGTCTTGCAGAATTAAAAACAATGGTGAGGAATTGTGTGTTCCTGACGATATTGAAGAGGCTGCAAAAAGAGCTTCAATTGAATTGTTATCTAAAAATCGGCTCAGAAGTACGACATCGCATATTCTAATTTTCTTAGCTGGTGTAGACTTGAAAACAACGACAGAAATTTAAGCAAAATCGTCTTCTTAGTCTATCTAGAAGAGAAATAAAAAATATGGAACTCGTCAATTTTTTGTAGCAAGTTTTCAATGATAAAGCCGAGTGCGCTCGTTGAAAATGGTGTTAATACAAGCAAATATTTCAAGGCAATAGCATTTTGAAATCGGAAAAATGGAAATTATAGGCCCAAAAATCAAAACCTCTTACATTTGAACAAGTTCAGAGGTTTATAAACGAGACGCCAGATGAAAAATATTTGATGATAAAAGTTGCTACTATTTTCGGAATATTTGGGGCCTGCCTGCTTGAAGATCCGTGCCATTTATTAATAGAAGACATAAAATCAATAGATAAATTATTGATTGTTCAAATTCCAAATGAAAAAACATTCTTTTTGCATTGTCAATGCCCTCTTCCATTGTTGAGTTTCTAAACCTCCCGGAACCAAAGGAATATACAGGTCACTATTTCAGAAGGTCACTATTTCAGAATAACCTGTTTTTAGGAAATCAATCCCGATTTAAAGAACACCACTCGTGTGGTTTCAAAATGGAAGAATGAAATCGATAGTGATAAATGTATAGTAGCAGTGTTCCTTGATTTCAAGAAGGCATTTGAAACTATCGATAGACAAATATTACTTCGTAAACTGAGATATTATGGAATTGATGGAATAGCCTTAAGTTGATTCAAAAATTATCTCAATGGCAGGTCACAAATAACTAGAGTGGGGAAATGTTTCTCAAATGAAATTTCAAACAATATAGGCGTACCTCAAGGGAGTGTCCTGGGACCACTGCTGTTTATAATTTACCTGAATGATGTAAATTATAAACAATTTGCCTGAATGATGTAAATTATAAACAAAGTTATGATTTTTTGAATTTATTTGCAGATGACACGCTACTTGCATGCTATGGACATGACGCTGTAGAAACAGTGGAGCGCATGAATCGATTGTTGAAAACGAAAATAAAATAAAAATTATTACGAATAAAACCAAATCAATGATAATTAGTAGGAAACATAAACTGAAATCAATTGACTATGAAAAGCTTCAACTCGAAGTGGGGAGAGACAAAATTGAATGGGTGTCAGAATTCAAGTATTTAGACTTCGTGCTGGATGAATCACTAGCACTCAATTCACACTGTGACTATATTTGTGAGAAGATATTAAAAAAGCTATTTTTTTGCTCCAGGATTTCATCGGAAGTATCGATGTTTTCAAAAATAACAATATACAGAACCATTATACAGCCCCATTTCGATTATTGTTCTACTCTGCTACGTCTTTTAGATAAAAACAATATACAAAAGTTACAGAAACTGCAAAATCGAGGTTTGAGAATCATCTTGAAATGTAATAGATACACTTTCATTCAATGCTTGCTGAGTGCCCTCAAGTGGTATGATGTGGCAGATAGAGTGTATTACTCAAGTATGATATTCATTTATAAAATAACCAGAAATTCATCACCAAAATATTTTGATTCTTTCATTACGTACAATAATCAAATTCATGACTACAACACAAGAACTACCAATCAATTCCACATTTCCAGGACTAGAACAAAGCAATCTATGAAATCGTTGTTTTTCAGAGGATTGAATGATTTCAACCAATTACCATAAATATGGAACTAACTATTCTGAATACTCCTGATTTGTTCTGTGTTATGGGACAATATTCTCAGGAACACATTTCTATTTTTAGCTTTTTAGCTTCTTGTATTTATATATTATTTGAACATATTTTATTGTTAGAAGACTTTTTACACTATTTCAATATTTTGTATATACCATTTTTAACTTTTTGGACTTGTATTTATATTAGGATTTCCTATTTTGAAATGAATAAATAAATAAAAAGGCTATTACTGAAAGAGTAATCCCAACAGCTAGCTCCAGCGTTACAGCATCGTCCTCTTCACTTCAAGAATTGAGTATTACTTCCCATGAAATTGTCAACTCAGCTAGTTCAAATATATTACAAGGATCTACAACATCGCAAGGTATCAATACCAGCAGTTGTTCTAATTATACTTTTCATATTGATGTACATAAATAATAATAATGTAATTGATGTATATAATACATTTGTAACAGAATTTAATTGTATCTATATCTATGGTTCATGATGAAACCTCATTGAAAATTGAATAATCATGTTTTGTTAATTGCTATTTGGTTGAAGAAAATCGTGTTAAAAATACTTTTCCGACTAGTGTTAAAACGTCACCGTCGTTCTCAAAGATTTTTTCGGGATACATAGGACGCTCTTGGATATCATGTGCATTGGTATCGTCCCAAATTCGACGGTTTTGTTTGATCACATAGTCATTCATCCAGAATTGGGCCTCATCGCTGAAAATGATTCCCCGATGAAAATTAGGGGAAGTTGCCAAATATTCCAGAGCCTATTCAACTAACACACGTCATTGTCCAAGTGACGACGCAAAATTCGCCAAGTTGTGCTCTGCGAAAGGCCGAGTTCTTGTGCGCGACATGAAATAGATAACCTCGGCATGTCCTGCACATTCTCACGGACAACGGCAATGTTTTCGGCAGATCCTGCGTTTCGTTGACGTACGGGTGTCAATCGATCGTTTATTGAACCAGTGGACTAAAATTTTGCCCCCACATTGCGAATAGTCCTCTCGGTAGGACGATTATGGCGACCGTCAAATTGGTAAAGCGCGTTGCCCGAACGGAACACCTATTTTGATGGAAAAAAATTATCATTTGCACATGTTTTCGAAGTCTACAGGGCGTTCACACGAACACTTGTCCCCCTGTAAATCAGAAACGGACATATAATCGAAAATTTCAAAGAACACGTAATTTTTATTTCTAGGGGGACTAATTCTGATATGAAAATCATACTCGAAACTTCACCATCCTGCGGTCAGCAACTACCCCCCTTATTTTTTCAATGGCATGAGGGGTCGAGTGATACATCAATTCAAAGGTCTTTTGTCCCTTTATTATTTCTGTATTTTTCTTTATTAGTTCATTGATTATTGATAAATTAAATGTTGACCGTTTTATTTGAGAAAAAACAGAAAATTCGCTGTCGCTAATTTTTTTGAGGAAATCAACAAAAGTAATATCAATGGCAACATAACCTACTGATAAAGTGTTCAAAATGACCCCTACGTAGTTCCATACCATAATACAGTCTACTTTCGAATGCGTTCCTTACATTGAAGATGTCCGGGGTCAGAAATCGGCATTTCCGAACAATTCTCTGTTGCGGGTCTTCTAGATTTGTAGAATTCATTCAATTAGTAGTATAGCATTTTCATTTGCCATGCATTATTCCATACTTATCAAATGCTATTTCTTTCAAGATGTAGCTTATGTTTCACTTGGTCAACTTGAACCATATTCAACTTACAGTACCCAATCATGAACTAAAGCGAGTTATACTAATATTTTTTATTCAAAGGATAAATTCACATCATATAGATAACCGGGTGTTCGTGTTTTTCATATGTGGACCGTAATAATGCCTCACCGATCTCTGAAGGGGAAAAAAGGAATTAGTGGTGTTGTAGAATATTTATTATGTTTCTTACCTACCTTTAAGATGTCATATAATGGTACTCTATCAGGTAGAGCACACAAAACTTTCATAAATGCTGTCTTCTACAGATTTCACTAATAGTACGATTCCTGTAAATCAAAAGAGACAGTTTTACGCGATGTGTATAAGTATTTCTATTGCAAAATTGTACTATATATTGCTACATTTACTCACCTGTTACTGAAGAGTATAATCACTTTAGTTATCATGCATATGTGTATATATGTATATGTATGGTATATATGTGTATATATTTTCACCGTTGTATTTATGTATTTTCAAGCCTTGTATCGTCTATTTGCGCTGGTGGTGAACTTAAGTATTTTCATCTGTCATCAGAAAATGAACAATCAGATGTCGACCTCTAACTTTCAATCAGCTGAAGGATATTTTCTTTCATGTTCCGAGAGCAGATCGGGTAATGTGTTCTGTTCTCATCATCCTCCCACACTCGGTGCGTTCGTTGTTTATTCAACACTATGAAACGTGAATCTCTAGACATGCGATCTGGCGGGTCGAAACAACTTCTCTTTTCTTCTAGTAGTCCTTTTGACATTAGGTAGAAGTTCTTGGCATTGCAGTTTTCGTCATTTAAAAACATCCATATATATGTGTATATATAATTTTTTTTATTTCCAGTTCAAATCTTAATCTGTCCGAAAATAATGAAACTCAAGTTACTTCGTCTGATGTCACCGTTTCCACGTGAAAAACAGACTCAGAATGTGTGCCAGTCAGAATGCGCTGTAGGTTGATTTTTAAAAAGTTTTTTTGAAATGAAAAAAGAAGGTCCTCTTTTTTGGATGGCAGGCGTGACTTCAGAGTGGCGAGCCATAAGCACTGGTTTCCTTTGTGAAATTTTACTTTTGCGATGAGGATATGCTCACACAGATTGTGATTTTGGTGTTTAGTTTGTTTCTGTTGAGAGCAAGTTTATCCTCTGAACCCGATAGGTATGTAATTTCAGTATTTAAATCTTGCAAGCTTCCCTTCGCCATTTTGCCTTTTTTTGTATGTTGAAATTGGTTGTAACTAAGCCTATTTCACAGGATTTTTGGGGCTTGATAATCTTTACTCACTATAATTTGAGAAGAAATAATCCATTCCAGGAGTTTCCTTTTTCGAGTCTGATTTCAAGAAGTTCAGCACGGGTACCACGAGGTCCTGTTCAACAGCTTCCTGTTGGAATTGAACCGTATCAGTACTTTCAACCATAACAGTGGTCCAAACTCTCTAGATGTATCCCAGGTCTGATGTATAGTTCTATTGAAGTGTTTAGAATGCAGGTTCCATTGCAAGGCAGATTTGATTCCACCAATATCAGCTGATGCGTTTGAATCTAGTCTTTACTTCAGCTGGAAATAAATCCACCAGGCACCCTGTTTGGTACATCCACCATACACGTTCACTATCACCAATATACCGTCTAAGGCAGAGCTGATTCTGAAGCTCCCTAAAAGGTATGAAACCCTATTATTTTTATTCATCATCCATGTAATGAATAACCATATTCGTTCATAATCATTTTGGGTAGTGTCCCAGATTTTGTATATAACTCATTGTATCTTATCATCATTCTACGCCATGAACAAAAATTATTGTAGTAATAAATTATAGTTGTAGATTTTGACTTTCATTTCATACGGCTCTGTCATTCTCAATATTTTGTTTTCTGGGTTTCATAAAATCAAATTCTAGTGGCGCCTAACATTCATTTGTGCTATCAAACGATACTTAGTTTAGACTTGAACCCATGCCCAATGCCGCCAGACGAAGAGCTGCCGTTCGCTGTGTGTATATATAAGTAAAATTTATGACACAGTAATAAACTTTTTAAAATGGACGACACTGTTAGTTTTTTCTGTACTGGTAGTTTTTGTTGAATCTAATTGTCGCAGAACAAGAAGTAGATAGTTGACCATTGTCACTTCTTCACGAATTATTATTCAGCCACCCTTGTTCACTGTTCCTACATGGTTTATTCTGCTGAAGAAACAATAGAAATTGTTGCAACCTATTATCGAGATAATGAATGTACAGAAGCTGTTGCAAGAATTTATAATACGAATCATCCAGACCACAACGTGAGCCATCAATACGTTGAACAGTAATTGGATAAGTTTCGAACTTCAGGTTCTGTTCTTAACAAAAAACATGAAGTATTCCGTCCTGTCAGAAATAACAGAGTTGAAGTTGCAGTTTTAGGATACGTACAAATGGATAATCGATAAACTATCAGACAAGTAGCGAGAGCATCTGGTGTATCAGCTATTAGTGTTTTTTGGATTCTGAAAGCCTACAAATCCCTTCCTTTCAAAATAAGGCTAGTTCAGGAATTGAACAAAGATGATCTTGATCGTCGACTTCAGTTTTGTGAGGTGTTCAACGAGAAATTGACTAATAACCCAAACCTATTATACAATACATGTTGTCCAGACGAAAGTTCTTTCATGTTGAATGGTGAAGTGAATATTCATATTTGTCGTTACTGGAGCGATGTGAATCTCCATTTGGTGATGGCCAACATTCTTAGTAGTCATATTATTGGACCATTCTTCATTGAAGGTAACATCAATGGAGACACATACTTAAATCTATTACAAGACTGTGTAGATCCTATCATTACACAAATTTTAAAAAATGATAACAATTCAGTAGAAAATGAAATAACATTCCAGCATGCATGATGCATGATGCACCACCACATTTTGATGTTCGGGTGAGACAGCTTTTAGACGAACGTTTTCCAATGCATTGGATCGGCAGAAGGGGTCAGTGGAGTGGTCACCTAGATCGCCTGATCTCACACCGATGGACTTCTTTCTGTGGGGACACCTCAAGTCGAAGGTGTACTCTACTAAGCCTACAAATCTACTAGAATTGCGACAGCGAATGGTTCGGGAATGCTGATTACTGACTCCGGACATCTTGAATAATGTGAGGAACACTTTCGAGAGTAAACTGTATTATTGTATGGAACTAGGTGGAGGTCATTTCGAACAATTTATCCGTTGACTTTTTTTCAACTGATATTATTTGATGTTGATTTTCTAATTAAAATGATCGATAGTGAATTCTCAGTTTTTTCTCAAATAAAACGTTCAACATTTGTCAACATGTGTCACTAAACCCTCATGCCATTGAAAATAATAGGGAAGATAGTTGCTATGCGCAGGGGCGTGAAATTTCGGGTATGACTTTCATATCAGAATTAGTCCCCCTAGAAATAAAAATTGACGTGTTCTTTGAAAATTTTGATAACACGTCCGTTTCTGACTTACAGGAGGGTCAAGTTTTCGTTGGAACGTCCTGTATACCTGTCCATGGTGATTTGGCAAAACAGACTGAATAAATACAATAATGATAAAAAATCTTTTAAAACAAGCTTTTATTTAAGTGCCCTGAAAAGATGAAGATAAAATTTTAAATCACATTAACCACATTCATTTATGACTTTACAGAATTGAAATTATATATTCAGTCAGATGAAATTTTAATTAAGAAACATTCTGACCGATCAACTAGGTACTGCAATAAATTTCAAACCCGATAAATCCTATGTGTGCAAAAAAGTTATTCAAGATTACAGTATTTTATTTTGATCTCTTCAGGGCACTTAAATAAAAGCTTGTTTTAAAAGTTTCTTTATCATTATTTCATTTTATATTTTATAGTTTCAATCGATAGTTATCGATCAATACGAAAGTGCATCTATAAAACGGAGAGTACTTCAACAGAAAAACTTAACGGGGAAAACTATCATAAGGATAAACTATATTCTATAGAAGTAGGTAGGTACCTATTCCTCCGGCATACGTTATAGAAGAATTAGCTTGTTGATGGCGTCATTATTACATGGCCGAGTCCCAGTTAATTTCGAACAGTCTAATTCTTCTATCAGGAGCCTTTGACGTTTCAAGTTAACGCTTTTATTGGCAAGTTTTTCATTTCGTTTCAGTTTCTCTTTCTCTAACCTTCTTTTTCTTTGTGATGATATTTCTTCATTTCCATAGTGTTCCCACTAGTATCGGAGAAATATTTGTCAACCCTCTCAGAGCTTCGTTTAGCAGGGTGAGAGCTAATATACAACAGGGTGCACTCCGCGGTGACCTGAGGTGGTACGTTTACGAAATTATTTTACACCCTGATGCCACTCTGTCCTCGGCACCGCCTCACCTTGACTTGGGTGGTAACTTGGTGAAAGATGCGCCACTTTTTTCAGCTCAGAGCTTACTCGTGCCTGACGAAACACCGTTCCGGGTGTCATGGTATGCCTCTTGGGCCTATTGCTCACATTGCGTGATGGACCCTCTTACGCTGGGAACTTAGAGGGTGGTAGATAATAATATTTTTTTATTATTCAAATAAATATGGGTTCTTACAACCTACTACATCATTTAGTGTCTCCTTTTCAGAGTCGGGAAGTAGGTATTTAAAGGTAAAAGCTTGATTTAATTTTTTCTATTTCATGGTGGGCCTACCAACTGCCTATCATGAATGAATGCACATACAAAATTTCGTGTCCCTGCTATTTACCGCTGAGGGGATCTCTCGTACGGAGCCGATCCTGGCAGCAGCATCAGATCACGTTTATTATTAACATGCTTAGTCATTGGTTCTGGACCAGCATGCAAAATTCCAGGTCAATCGGATACCGGGAAGTGGGTCAAATTAAACTTGCAAGATTTGTTAACATACATATAAGTCAAGTTAAATAAAAGCTATTAATAACAACAAATTTGATAGATGTAGCTTTAATAAGATAGCCGTTGTTATTTGTCAAAGTTTGAAAATTCTTGTTGGAAGACCCTATAGAAACCGTCCTGTTCAACACAAAATAATAGTATGTCATAACATAACCTTTGAACTAACTCATGCCCTACAGGAACTTCCGTAATATTCGATGTATTCAAATGAGAATTATCAAAAATGGAAAACATTCTTGCGGCGACGTGTTGAGCCGCAATCATCGGATATTTACGAGCATTAATGGTGTAGTGGAAGCAAATGTAATAAGACGAGCTCGGCAATTTGCCTCGTATTTGCATACAGATGAAACGCGACCAGTGCTCCAAGTCGTCTCTTACGGACGACTGAAAACGCCGGGACGCTCGAGGATCACATATTTATTCACCATTATCCAACACGCAACGCAACTTCCACATTTCATCGTGGAAGTGGAAAAATATTTGAGCACGTTTAATAAAAGTGAGGGAGAAATGGAAATGCCAGGAATGAGAAGAAGAAGACATTTTTTTCGGTTGATGACGGTGAATTAAAGTTAATAAGAGCAAGAATTCTAGAAGACGGGTTGTACAGAGACGAATGAGAATTTCTGATAGAACCTTTTTGATATACATGTTCGCTGTTTGAATATGTTTAATAATGCAGGAAAATGAAATCGGAATTCTCTTTTGTAGTATGAACAATATGAACATTTATATTGAGTTTCACTAACTTTCATATGTTCAGTAGTAGCTCTAGTGTTTGCTATATAGGTGCTACCTTCAAAATAATTTAGTGGTCTACAATAGCAATAGCTTCCCAAACTAGAGTTGCAGTTTCATTCTAATGCTGTTTTTTTTACAAAAATCCAGTTTATTTGTAGTTAATATATGTTCAAATAGTTCCACTCAAATGCAGGGTGTTTATTAAACATGCGGCAAAAATTTAAGGGATTATTCCTTGGACTATCTTAAGGATATTTTGTCTTTTGATGATTTTTGATAGTGTTCTTTGTTTCGAAGAAGCAAAGCTAGAAATATTTTCGCCGATAACAATTTATTACCAAAAATTACATGTAATGATTCTTAATCTACAAAAACTGTTGAAAATGACTAACCCCGCTCGGATGCAAGAATCCGATCTTCTCCTCATCGACTTCAGAACTCTTTCAAAAATACTAGCTTCGTTTCTGATTGCAAATTGAATGTCTGCAGCCGTTTGTAGTAATCGGAATGTTGTTGATAGGTATCAACGGAAATATTAGATTTTCTATCACTTGGTAGGTCCAGTGTAGCTCCAGGTCCAAAATATCCTCAGAATAGTCCAAGGAATAAATAGTCCCTTGATTTTTGCCGCATGTTCAATAAACACCCTGTATAATGGACGTCGCACCGCCAACAAACGTTAAACCCTCAACATCCACTTTGATTTGTCACAACTTCAGTGTTTCCGTTTATAATCAAAGAAAAAATTGTTTCTTTTAATTACAAAACTTAATGATTTGACGTAAATTTTCATTTTGACTGATTGAATTTACCCTAACTTTCAATAAGCCAAAACTTGTCCTAAGTGAAACATTACATGAAGACTTCGTCATCTCTTTTATCAATAAACTACAACCAATCAACCAATATTCGACGAAAGCGACGATAGTGAGTTTGATCGTTTTGGAGCTACCGACCATTAAATTGTTATGATATAAATGACATACCTAATGGGTGATCTTGGTCTATACTGTTTAATAAGGACATTTATATTCACTCTCTATTTCGAAGGAGAGAGTGAAATTATAATAATAATAGGTCTTTATTCCCAGAATGATAAAATAAATAAATGTGAACATTTACTGAAACGGGAAAGGCTGAAGATCAGTTGGTTGCATCAAACGATGCAACGTCAAGTTTTCTCAATAAAGTCGCTTCTTCTAGGTAGCAGTTGAATTATCAAGCTTATAGCAGTTCGGTTANAAAAGGTAAGACCTCGTTAATCCTTAGCCCGCACAAGTTTCGACTTCTGAGGGTTGTCGTTCGTATGGGTACTATAGCTGGTTAATGAAAAAACATGTAAACATATTTTTTAAATACTCCGGTTGGGGAGTCGAAATAATGATTACATTTCCGGAGAGGTGCATATAAAATGGTTCAGGTTCGAAGGGTAGGGTTTTTCTCATAGTGGGAAATAACTTGCGACGAAATATCCCAATCACAGGTGTATTATTGTATAGATATACTCATATATCCTCAAATTTACATTCATTCTTGGACCATGTTTTTTGGAAAAATAATAATAATATCAGTCCTGATACAATCACAAAGCAATTATAGAGGGAACGATCTCGAATCACGTTGAAAGGCTGATCTTTCTTTGGAAAAATCCAGTCGCTTTTTCTCTGACATACAAAATAATTACGATGAAATTGAGTGTGATAATTTTCTATTCAGCAAATCATCAGCTTCAAATATCAGGGTAAACATTATTGAAATCTGCTAGAAATTGATCATCAGGTAAATGATATCCCTCGTAATTAATTACCGAGACATATTAGGTTGTTTCAAAAGTTTTGTCAAAAATTTTTAAATTCAAACATTCGATTCAGCACACTTTTGCTAACGTATCACAAGTCGATTAATTGCGTCAACATAAAAAATGTGAGACCGGGATTCGATGAAGTCGACGATTCCCGTTTTTGCCTGGTCCTGATTGACGAAGGCTATACCGATGAGAAATTTATCGAAGTACATGAAAAGATGGTAATTGAATAGAACTGGCCGATACTTGATAAAAATCCATATTTCAAAAACTAATCAATAGAGTTTATTCTATGATTTTCACTATAAGGGTTTTACAAAAACCGCGACACGCGACTCTATTGATTAGTTTTTTTTTTGAAAAGATGGTAGTCAGTTCGTGAGAGGTCTGGGAAGTATGATGGGTGAGACAGAACATCGATGCTCAATTCATTCAATTTTCAGACGGTGATGTATGAAATTTGCAGACAAAAGTTGTCGTGGAGAAGGATGGTACCTCTTCTGTTGACCAGTGCCGGCTACTGGTGACGCAATTTTTAATACATTTCGTCGATTTCGTCACATACCAGTAACCATGGTTATGGCGGGTTGACTGTCCTTGTTCATCTTTCACTGTCTGAACCACTGTGTATGGTGTTTTTTGGAGAGTGCATTGGCTTGGGATGTGGGGGTTGGGCAAACCGGCCATCGGATGCCTGCTTCCACGTAGCCCCGCTGGATACAGGAATGACAGAATCACTTGTGGTTCTGTTACTCCCTAACTGAAAAGCATCCCAACGATGGCTTGATCCTAAGGTGTGTGTATCCGTGCCGAGAGGATGAATGACACTGAGCCTATCAGCTGTCTCTATGGAACCTTCGAGATACCGGGCGCCCTCTCGTCGTAGCATCGCCTTGTCACCGTAATGCGGGGCTCTGCCGTGATTGATCATTTTTCTCTAGTCACTCACGGGACTTTTATGGACTGAGTGAACTCAAAAATTCTTTCTGATGTTGAGTGTATAGAGGAGATGGATGTAGAGCTTACGATTCCAACTGACCTTCCTATGAATTTAGATCAAGAGCGAGAACTCCTGATCCAATAACTGAACCTAAAAAAAGGTTTGGTGGTGCAGCCAGGAAACGACTGAGTCGTCTCCTCAAGAGCGAGATACCTTATGAAATCGCCTTGCACCAAATTATTGAGCGGCGTACGCAGAATTTGTCTCAGGTGGAGGAACAATCCTCCCATGAGCAGGTTAGCAAACGTTTGTGATCAAGTGATGATTCACCAAATCCAGAGGCGAAAAAGCCCTGCACGGTTGAATCTAAGGCATCGGCAGGTGTAGCTGACGTGCAAAACCCTCATATGGGAAGGTTGTCGCGGGTATCAAAGTGGANGAGATGCAGTCAAAAGCTTTACTTAGGTCACATAGAGTGCATATAGTGTGTTCACCTCTCTCAAAAGCATCGACCACATCGCTCACCAGTTTCGTTACGGCGTGGGTGGTAGATCGGTTCTGCCTAAAACCATACTGATTTTCATTCAGAAATTTATTTTCCCCAGTCTCTTCTTGACGATAATCTCTATAATTTTTCCAATTATAGGAATAATTGATGTAGGACGATAGTTTTCAGGTGAGTTTACATTCCCGTTCTTGTGAATTGGGATAATTTTGGATTTTTTAAAGATGTCAGGAAAAATTCCGTTAATGAAACATAGATTGCAGAGTGTTGAAATAGGTTCTGCAATACTAAATTTGATTTCCTTCAATGAGGTACTGTTCATTCCATATACGTCATAACTATGAGATCTTTTCATGTCGAATATGGCCTCAAGAACTTCATTAGGTGTAGTGGGGAAGAGAAAAAATGAATTAGAATATGATGGCCGTGATTTTGAAAAGTCAGTTGCTGAAGCTGTGGTTGCGGGTAGTTGCTCTATCAGTATACCGGCGATAGTTGAAAAATATGAAACAAAATCATCTGCTGATCAATTGCAGAGTATTGACACATTGAGTATTGAGATTAAACAGCCTCCAAGTATCCTTGGACTTATTTTCCGAATTTATAAGATAGGTATTATATGCTGATTTTTTAGCTTCTTCAAGTCTGAAATTATAGAAACGTTTTCCTTATCTTTGTTCAAATTTGAGACATCACTAATTGTTTTTGATGTTATTAAGGTATTTCTAATTTCTTTGAGTTCATTATTAAAAACAATTACTGGTTGTTTTCTTTGATTATTTGAAACGACTTCCAATGGAAAATTAATTTCAACAAGTTTTTTTATTGAGTCTGTAATAAAAAATGCGAGATTTTCAATATCAACTGAATGATGGAAAACACTCCAGTCCAATTCTTCAACCTGTTTATTGAATTTTGTCACCTTATACTTTGTTATTTTTCGAATACAAGTCTTGCCGATTCTACGGTTAAAGGACGAACCCAGTTTGATGAACTGACCTCGATGATCTGACAAACCTGTTTCTAAAATTCCGGCTTCATATTATTCCTTGTCGAGATTGGTCAATATATTATCGATGCACGATTCAGTCCCAGTTCTAGGGTCAATTTTAGTTGGATCATTTATAACTATTTCAAGCCCAAAAGATGTTATAATACTCCCAAACTCTCAACATATACTATTATATAACTCAAAATTGATATTGAAATCACCCAAAACAATTATTTGGGTAAAATTATCTGATAAAAATATTAGAAGTTACTCAAGCTTTTCCATAAATATTCATTATCTCCATGGAGGCACGATCTATACACAGTGACTAAGACAGTTTTATTTTGTTTTAATTCAATAGCACAAAATTCGGCATGATATGCAATACAGTATTTTTCAAGATTCAGTTGCTTAAACCTGATATAATTTTTCACAAAAATTGCCACATCACCATGTTTATTTTGCTCTCTGCAGTAATCAGCTACAAGGGAGAAATTGGTAAACCGTATCGCTGAAAGATCGTATTTAGTGAGCCAATGTTCGCTCAAACAAAGAATATTGATTTCGTTTTTATAAAGAAAGTGAGAAACAGAATCGATATCATTAGATAAGCATTGTATGTTCAAGTGAAAGATACCTATCTCTATGCTGACACAATCACTCAGAGAATTATTTGACTTTTTTATGTTTCCGCCTCCTTCCGGGTCCTAGGGTGAAAAAACCTACTAATACTAGCTCCTGCTGGCCAGAACTCCGGATTCATCCCTCCACTGTCCTGAATATCTTTTGTCCTCTCATTTTCATCAAACGTGACGATCCGATACCAAAAATGATCCTTTTTGTTGCGCGAAAGCAAAGAAGAACAGACCTACAAACGTGGCAATTTCTGTTGATCTTTCAAATCGTCGGGCACCCACTTTTCAAGTTTTTTCATCTTTCCAATACGCTTTAAGCTATCAGAAACCACAAGGGAGCAAACGCCCAGTTATTCCGCCACCCTACGCACCATTTGTGATGAGGGTCCTCAAATCCTCGTCCTGGATTACTGTAGGTCGACCAATTCGAGGATCATCTTCGAAATGTAGAGTACAAAATTCTCTATCGATCAGTATATATTACGATTGAATAAATAATAATTGAGATATGGAGCTACAAAAACACATGACATCAAAACGGACAAAACTCTTCAAACAACCTACTATCGATTCAGAGTGACCATGTGTTCGAAACCAGTGCTATCCTTTTAGCATAAACACTAAATAACAATCAATAAATCACCTCGACAAATGGATTATTACGTGTAATTGGAATTATTTATGTTCATACAGTGCAACGAAGAGTATGATATGAACTGAATTGATCATAGTCGATATTGATTGCCATAACACCGATTGAACAAAAATGTTTTACATTCCACTCGGGCTTTTTGTTATTCTCAGTAACTCCAACAATGCAATGATTTGAACTATGTTTGCACAATATGAGGCTGAATTCAAACAAATATGGAATCAATGATGCTGCTGAAAAATAAATTCATGGAAATAAAAAGATAAAAAGTCTGCGTAAACGCAGTGATTTTGCTTGCTGTCTGTAAAACTCCAGACAGAACCAGAAGAAGGCAAATGAGCCGTAACTTTGTGAAAATAATCCTTATGGGGATAAAAAAACACTCGTCATACGCGAAAGCAAAAAAAACAGACCTGGAAATGTGACAATCTCTGTCGATCGTTCAAAGCGCTATCATAGGTGGAATAATGCAAATGAACATCTACATAGAGAAACCAATTTCCAGGACAGGTTCGGAATAAATGTTTGACTGGAGCTGTTGGAAACAAACGTCTAGGTCCTTCCTTTAACGACGAGCATTAATTAATATTACTAATGGTATTCAATGATGGTTCCATACAATTACAACCAATCAAATGGCTGGATTCAATATATATATATATACAACTGTCAGTTTGACATATCGAGGGCCTCGTTAATTGAATTCTCGTCAAATTCCATGTACAGCTGAGTATCGGCGGCATAACAATGCATGGTTGCGAATTGCAGTGACCTATGAAATTGAGATGTGTATAAAACGAACAAGAGAGGGCCCAATATTGAACCTTGAGGAACACCGTTTTTAATTTGTAATAAATCAGATTTTTGTTATTATACACAACTCTCTGGAAACGATTGCAAAGGTAACTTTTTAGTAGTGCTACAGCAAGTATTGAAAACACTAGGTAGCCCAAAATAGCAAAGAGGAGATCATGGTGTATGCGATGGAACGCCTTATTTGAATGAAATATATCAATATTTCATTGCTAACGAGTTTGATGACTACGTAGATGAATCGCTACTGAGCAGCAACCGTGAAGTACAATATTTTCAACAAGACGGTGATCCTTCCCATAAAACAGCAATAGTAAGGGAACATTTAGATGCACTATTTTGCCCGTGTGTTCGACAATAATTGACTATATTGTACAATTAAACTCAACTTTCACTGCCACACTGACAATACAACACAAACACTATAACTGAATCTTTGGACTGAAACTCAAATGTCTATCGCCTCCTTAGAATACTTTGTACAGCACTATCAACTAAACTTTCCTGATCTGCAAGTTGGTAGTGTTTATTTATCATACTAGAAGTCTCTGGAAGCCGATAGAGAAGTCCCTAGAAGTTTCTGGAAGCAACAGGACATCTAAAACTATCGCGAAGCGCAAGTTGAGTTAACCATGACCTTGGCCAGATCACAATAGATTAACGAAGACCAGCGGCGCCGGCCTCATTTTCTTCTCAGGGCATGATTCACAACACTCTTATTTTCACACGTTCTCATTTTGAGTACCCTGTATAGCAATTTGATCCAGAAATTGTTATTTTTCAGTTTTATATTCATCTTGATCAGTGCCATGCTTTCTGAAGCTCACAATAAGTTAGTCCAATGTGAACCTGAGAGCTGACAGTATTTCCGACATCTCAGTAACTCAAAAGAACCTGGCTATCATATTTCGTCATTATGTTCAATGTTATAACAAACCTTGATTCATTTGAGTGGTATACTTGAAACATCCGAAAAATAATTACTCTGCTTTCTTTCCCTTCAAAAAGTAGTGTTGGAAGGGAGATCATAAGGCTTTAAGAAAAATTGGTTCGAAACCCGGTTATTGGGATGCTGTTGCTTCCAAATACCTCGAAAAAAAGAAAATACCAATGAGAAAGTTATGGTTCTAAACCGCCAAAATAATTTCATTACTTTTTTGGCCTAGAGAGGGAGGAGAGTTATTCCAGGAATCCCTTATCTCGACATGCAGTTTGCATCCAGTTAACATTCATATTAATATATGTTTGAAGGTAGTTGACAATGTTTCGTGGTGTATTTTATCAGTTCGGGCTTCCATCGTCTAATATAATATAAATTGATTTGAAATCCCTGAAAATTAAAAAGATCAACCGAAAATAACAATTTTATTACACAAAATACTGAAATTTCAAAGGAATAACATACAAGCTACAACCAAAAAAATTAAAAATTGAAATAATAAAGCCTGAAAATTAAAAATTTCATCAACAAAAAATGAAAAACAAAAATTGAAAGATTTCAAACCAAGTTACGTCACGACGTTTCAATTGTTAGTATCCACAATCGTCTTCGGGTGATTAATTTTTGGAAACTGATTCGATCACAGATATTATATAAGGGTTGGGAAACGTTGATGCCAAAGGCAATACTCGTTATATTTTCCAGATAATGATAATGATTCATTGAATTTTCTTGGCTATATTGGAAAAATTAGTACGTATCATTATTATTCATTATCGGTTGTTTACACGGAATTTCGAGACATGACTGAGAAACGAATTGAATGATTTGAACAAGAAAATAGCTTTTTAAAAAGAATTTATTTCACAAAGTACAGACAAGTGTCTCTTACGAGAGCTACAATCAGAATGATTATTAATATGGATGTATTTCATCAATTCGGACTTCCATTGTCTAATTCTAATATAATATGAATAATATGAAACGTTGTGACATAACCAAGTTATGTCACAACGTTTCGATTGTTAGTATCCACAATCGTCTTTGGGTGATAACTGGACTTATTTCACCTATTCCCTCTTCCCTCTTTCCGCTTCATTGGTTTTAGCGGGTGATGACCATTTGGCGGGAGTTGGTCGTTTTTCGCTTGATTAGAGGTTTCCATGTGTTACGTATCTCTACGCTGGCTTGATTTCAGCTTGAGCCCACTTGATATTATGTTGATGAGTCCAAACATGCTCTGCTATTCCTGATTTGCTGTCAAGCTAGTCTAGCCAGCATAGAGATACGTAACATATGGAAACATCTAATCAAATAAAAAACGACCAACTCCCGCCAAATGGTCATCACCCGCTAAAACCAATGAAGCAGAGAAAGGGAATAGGGGGAATTTATATTATATTAGAATTAGACAATGGAAGTCCGAATTGATGAAATACATCCATATTAATAATCATTCTGATTGTAGCTCTCGTAAGAGACACTTGTCTGTACTTTGTGGAATAAATTCTTTTTAGAATAGCCAAGAAAATTCAATTAATCATTATCATTATCTGGAAAATATAACGAGTATTGCCTTTAGCATCAACGTTTCCCAAACCTTATATAATATCTGTGATCGAATCAGTTTCCAAAAATCAAACACTCACTACAGCAACTCTGACAAATAATAATTCCTAATTAACCTGAAACAATGACTGTACCTGTGAAAGGGGACACCTTGTCGGCTTCTTTTAAATCTACCCAAGGAAATCTCATACGGACGCATCAAAAGAAGAATTAGTAATTAGTAATTAGTGCGTAGTCGGCAGGCGGCAGTTCAAAGAACCAACCGCCCCCATAGGCCTTATTCTAGGCGGCGCGGCGTTTGAAGGGCTGTTCACTCCGGATTCCCTTTAATTAGAAATTCAAGTTTTTTAGCGAGCTACTATACAATATTGGAGGGCTATTTAGGATTTCTTGCTTGCCGTCACAGCAGAAAATTTTACGTTATGTTTAAAAAAGACATTATTGTGTGGCGAATCTCCTTTGATGTCATCCTCTTTTCATCCACCTTTGATTAAAATTTTTTACTTTTTATGATCTCCCTTA
Organism: Leptinotarsa decemlineata; assembly: GCF_000500325.1. Lineage (NCBI taxonomy): Eukaryota > Metazoa > Arthropoda > Insecta > Coleoptera > Chrysomelidae > Leptinotarsa > Leptinotarsa decemlineata. The sequence continues at coordinate 41,387 of NW_019291265.1, forward strand.
CAACACTACTTTGTAACAGGAAAGAGCGCAGAGTCGAATGATTATTTTTCCGGATGTTTCAAGTATACCACTCAAATTATTCCAGGTTTGTTATAACACTGAACATAATGACGAAATGTGACATTCAGATTCTCCTGATCAACTGAGATGTTGGAAATTCTGTCATCTTTCAGATTCACAACAGACTAGGTTATTGTGAACTTCAGAAAGCATGGCATTGATCTAGATGAATAGAAAACTGCAAAAAAACAATTTTTAATTTCTAGATGAAACTAGTATACAGGATATTTGAAATAAAAATGTCTGTCATGGGTGTGCTGTAAACAGTAATAAATTGTGATATGATAATATGTAGTAATATGATTCATAATAGCTGGATTACATTTCCAGTACGTATTAAATAGTGAATTAATCTATAAAAATAATCAGCTAAGGAATATAATAAACAAGAAAATGAAATTGATGGTGTATGATGCCTTGGCTAACTACATGATACGTTGCTGTATAATAGTATAGGGTGGTACCTTCAAGACATCGCTATTTGACTTGAAAATTCTATAATAAAATTTATGAAGAAAAGAGATTGAAGGTATTGTACTCAGTAATTGGAATCTACCAGGCAATGCATTGGAAATTTCAGTTTATTTCATGCATGCCTGCTTCGAAACTGGCTCCTTCTTTTAAGACTTCAATTGTTATTCCCCTACATAAAGGTGGTGATATGCATAATCCCTCCAATCTACGGCCCATTTCTCTAATTGCAACCTTAGCGAAAATTATTGAAAAATTTGTGAATGAACGATTGAATGATTTCTTAAATTTGCATGATATCATGGGTTCCGTCTGGAACCCAAATTGGTTATCACCCATGATATCATGCAGAATTTTCTGTGACCTTTCGAAATATTTTGATTGTGTTAATCATGAATTATTACTCAAAAAACTTCACCGGTATGGCTGCAGAGGGGTCACGTACAATTGGTTTCAATCGTACCTCTCAGGCCGAAGTCAAATGGTAAGAACATCGGAACTCTCAGAAAGCAAGTCAATCACATCTGGTGTACCACAGGGTTCTGTATTGGATCCAGTTCTGTTTTTGGTGTATATTAATGATTTAACTATGATAGATATATCTGGCAGCTTTACTCTATTCGCGGATGATACAACAATATTGTGGAAGAAAAAAAACCCAGCAGAGCTATATAAAAAGATATCATCTGATTTATAAAAGGTGAAAAATTGGTATGATGCTAATTTATTATCCTTGAATATCTCCAAAACAAATATAGTAACATTTAAATGTCTGCTAAATGAACTGTCAATAGACAATGATATCTTGGAAAACAAATTGAACACAAAATTTCTTGGTGTCCATATTGATAATAAGCTCAAATTTGATGAACACGTCAGACAACTCAATAATAAAATCTCCTCCGGATGTTATGCAGTGAGCTGGGTTTTCACACAGCAAAAACGGTCAAACCTAGGGAATCATGCAGAAATTATTTTGCGGCCAACAAGATTTCAACTGTCATTACACTGTTCATTCTTGAAACTGTATGTTTGGTGCACAAACATAAAACGGAGTTTGACTGTGTTTCTTCTCCTTATGATACTCGTAATAGCATATTTAGCATTAGACTTCCTATACCTAATTCAACATAATCAAGGATTCAATTTTTTATTTTGTATCCCAAAAATCTTCTGACAATAAAGTATATTTTGATTTGATTTGATTTTGAATATTCCGATACTCAGAAGATTTGCTCCGTTCTGAACCTGGAGCATGTCATATGCACTTCTCCAAAATATCAATCATTATTCCGACTCCCACCCCGGAGTATTTGTTTGTGGAGTTGTTTCCTGGCTTTGTCTGCAGGTGGCCCAGTGAACATCCCACTAAATCAACTGCAGAATGAGTTCATGATTAGATAGAATTATATATGTTTGGTCGTGATACTCAGACGGTTCACTCCGTTCTGAAGAGACCATGCCTGGTACTGATGATGGGGCAAGTACCCTGAAACCGTTCTATTGGTTGGTCGTATCGACTTAGCAAATGACTGTCATACAAACTAGACCAATGAGCAGAGGTTTCAGCTCTATCGTTAAATTAAAACATGTATCAATAAAATGCTTAATTTCTCACCGACTATTTGAATTTCGATAGTGAAAATAAATCAACTGAGAAAGAAGTATCTAACAGAAAAATCACTTGACATTGTTTTTTAAGTTCACAATGAATCAAGAAATGCACCACCAATGATGCTGAGCCTGTTTAGAAGATATATGTCTTTAACTTTGTCCTTGTTTTCAAATTTTACACACATTCATATTTTGATCCACTGATTATTTCTTCATGTATTTGTGACACCATTTGTGGTGTACATGAAGTCTTTATTGTTTTCTTTCCCTATTTTAAGTACTTTGAATTGGCTGGAACGAAAAATGGCTTATCAATTACTTGACTTTTCCAGAAAGTAATGGTGAGTCTATCATAAGTGTTGATTGAGATCTGTTTTTAGTTGAACTCAGTGCTTTCGTTTTAGTATAAAATATGTTTGGTACGTTCTCTTTCATAGCCTACATAGCGATACAGCTGTACCTCGAGTTCAAGGAAGATTGATTGATTTTACGAATTGAAAAAAAATGAAAATCAAGATAACACCTCCAAAACCCGATATCCTTGTTGAATACATAAAACTCAACCGAAGGTTATATTTCCTAACAAGTCTGAAAGAATTTGCAGCTCATGTCCAATCGAAGCTAGTAATTGAGAGAGCGATCAAGCAAATTTCGTAGTTCAATGACAGCGCTATCTGAACAAAGGAGAGAGAATCGACACCTTATCTGTATTACACCACGTAGAATAAATCATCTTCATATTCGAAATGGAAACTTTGAATTTGATGAATCATAATCAAACCCCTATATTCCTTCTAAAAAGTCAAATTTCATAGTTTTGGTAATTAGGGTTCAGCCATTACTAACTTCATACTTTCAACCAGTCTATTTTTGGAGTTTTTCAACTTGAGATGCTATCAAAAATGTGTGAACAAATAGGGAAAGATTAACTTTGTTTGTTTTCCTCTCCACGCCTTTAGAGTATAACCCCAGGGTAGTGCGCCCGACTCACGATCGGAAGGCCGTGGGTTCGATTCCCGCCTCGACCAGATTTTTTTCTCAAGAGAATTTATCTGGTTGAAGCTGGGATGATTCTGCAACCGTGTTAGGAATCACACGTTAAAAGGTAAGACCTCATTAGTCCTTAGCTCGGACAAGTTTCTCAACTTCTGAGAGTTGTCGTTCGTATGGGGCGATAGCTGATTAACGGAAAAAACAGATTTTAAACAGATTTTTTTCAACAGAAATGTTGAAAACATTCACTACAGAACCCACTAGCTCCTTACGATCAGTAGCAGAACAGACGGGAATGTTACACGATTAACGAGGTCTTACTTTTTAACGTGTGATTCCTAACACGTGATTCCTACATAAATTTCATCCATATAACATGCATATTATTCACGAGCTCCATAAGGATGATTATGATATGGCAATTGTAGTGACGAAAACCTTCGTATCCCTCGACAAAAAATTAATTTTTGAGCTGGTAGTTTTGAAAATGCCAGATATTGGTCCATCACTCATTGAAGCAAACTTGACTAGCAATTTGTGCCTGGATATGCTTTGAGAATACTTTCGATCCACTTATAAGTCACGAGCTATAAACTCACATTGATACAGACTGTTGCCGGAGGATCGGTAGGTTGCATTTCCAGTAGGACGGTGCCCCACCTCATTATTTTTGTCCCGTCCGATGATGGTCAAACGAGTGGTTCCCAGATATATCGGCAGAAAGGGAGCAATTGAGTGGCCTCCGCGATGACCGGATTTAACTCTCTGAGATTTTTTCTTTGGGGATATCTCAAATCCGTTGTTCATAAAACATAACCTGCTGATATTGATGGTCTTAATGAATAACAATAACATGCCACCCAATTTTAAGCGGCACGAGAGAAGTTCGAAAACAGATTCCATTACTGCTTAGAGCCCAAAGGACAACATTTCGAACAGTTCATCAGATAGTGCATAAAAAGATGGTTTGAATTTGAAACACACACAGAAAAAACACACAATTCATTCATAAATTACGACTTTATGTCACTTAATGTCAAACTCATTCCGTGAGATGAAGTCGCAATTTATGAATAGATGTCTACCAGTGAGAATGACAGTGTTCCATGTAAGTGAAATTTTACTTTTCATTCAGTGAATTGTGTAGGAATCCTGTGACTCATATCTGATTCAATATATAACGAGTGTTTGAAACACAAACTGAGTAAAGGAAAGTGTTTTTAGTATAATTCATATAAAAGTATTTGTTTCGAAAAAAATTTTCTTCCGTGTAATTCAATGTTTATATGAAAGTAGCTGTTTCAGGAAGGCTTTCTTTTCCAGTTTCTGTCTGAAAGGTACTTATTTGCATGATCTATATGTCTATGTATAGATTTACTTCTTTTGAAATTGATTGTTTCCTTCTTTTCTTTGGCAGATTCCCACATTTTTGTTTTGTATTGAGATATAGTAGTGGAAAGCCAAAAACTTTCTTTCCCAAATGGTGTTTTTATAGTATATAGGGATTTTTGAGGGATTCCATTAATGCACTACATACATTCGTCTCCATTAATAACTTTCAAATATATTCACAACGGAAATATATGCGTTCAATATTGTATTTATGTTTCAGATCCCAGTATCGTTTGTATTTATCATTATTTTGATTTCATCAACATTCCAGCTTTGTAAAGCAACGAAACAATGAACAAAGCAGAAGTTACCATCCCAATTCAAGGCGTTCATAAAGTTTGAGGTTAGCGGTCAACGCAATATGGCCCGGAGGCATTAAATTGTTTTCAAAAGCACTTTATGAAGTCCCGGCGAATATTATTTCTATGTTCTGTGATATATAAAAGTGATATCTGTCAGAACCCAGGGTGAAACATTGCTTTTCATAGCGACGACATTCTATTGAAACTGGATTCTGTTCTGCCCTCGCTGCGCGTGAAGGAAATTCTTTAGAGAAATATAATCTCTGGAAACCAGAAAATATTTCAAAATTTACGGTTATTCACATCTGGCCCCGAAGTCGATAGAAAAAAGTGGAAAGTCCGAGGGTTGCTGTTATGATGATTCTGCAATGAGATGTATATAAAATACTTTAATTTGATCCCTATCAATGTTTTATAAGAACACTAGACTACCAACAGTAATCGATGAAAATAAATTTATTCATGTTATTAGTGGAAGCTCTTCATGTGCTTAAAATACAACTATGGGCGCATAGAGAAAGAAAATACACTTTCTTCCGTTGTATTATGTGTCACGAGACTGTTGATATTATGTGTATTCTAGACTTTGAAGTACAAAGAAGCAAGACCATGTAGGAATCCATAGTCCTGAATAATAAATAAATGAATAAGGTGATTTTCGAATTTTGACAATAGATAACAGCTATCTTGTTTAGTTAGTTGTTATTTATTCATTCTATTTTGCCAAATCAACATGGACGAATATAGCATTGAACAACATGTGCAAATAATAAAATTGTTCATTCAAAATGGGTGTTCTGTTCGGGCAACGTACCGCGCTTCGCTCATTTTACGGTGGCCATAATCATCCTTCCGCAATGTGGTGGATGAATTCAAGTCCTCTGGTTAACTGACTGGAAACATGCCATGCTGGTGAAGAGAAATGTAACTACGACACTTCAAGGCGAGGCATTCAGGTTCAGGGTCACCAGAGGCTGCCCTCAAGGTGGGATACTATCTCCCCTCTGTGGTCGCTCCTGGTGGATAGTCTGTTTGATGCCCTCAACAGAAGGAAAGTTGATCTGCAAGCTTATGCAGATGACCTTGCCCAAGCGAACCTCTCTGGCTTACAGAGACAGGCTTGTCTGGCTATCAGTGGTGCCATCAGTACCACACCGTCAGCGGCCATGGAGATCCTTCTAGATCTACCTCCTCTCTTCTGGAGAGAGAGGCTAGATGGACTACATAGAGACTTGTGCACATTGCCAATTGCACAAATTAATTCAATGCAGAGTGCAACACAATGTTGCTGGACACTGGAAGTCACTGTTTGGTGTGGATTTTGGGCTGGCGGCTTCATTGGTCCATATTTCTTTGAAAACGACGTTGACCAGGCCACCACTGTCAACGGCGAGCACAATAGATCGATGATTACCAACTTTTTTTTGGCCTGAATTGAATGTTCTGGACACTGACGCAGGTATATGCGAATAAGTCAAGCATTTCCATATTAGGAACAATATATTTTAAACAACTTGTGTACGAAGTCTGCCACAACTCTCAGCACATAATTTGCGGGGCGTTGAATTGAACGCGCATCTGAACTGGGTCTGAAGCTGCCAGACAGAAATGGGAGCTATTTACGAAGTATGTAGGAAAAATCCACTATCGAACATCAAGATCAACACAATCAAGATTAACACACACCCTTTCTGAATTCTCTAACATCAACACAAACGTCTAAAAAGTCCATGCCATCCATATAGGAAGAGACAGTGGTTCAATAAAATACTATTACGTTTTCTCCCGTGGGTTGACCAATAACTGACTACACTGAATAAACAAACTTAACTTTATTTCACTTTAAATACAACCAACACTTCAACTAAAACTTCAACTATTATTCGAATGTCTATCGCCTTACTAGATCACTTCACGTACTGCACTGTAACTTCCACTTGACTGTATCGATATGCTCGCGGCTAGCGTTTATATATCGTAATCGAATACGTAGAATACCATCGAAATCGGTAGCATTATTTTCGCTGCATCTGGAGTGGCAGCGATCATCGTACATTCTCGCATTCTCGTAGCTCTAGCTACATCACAATCAATTTATGGCTATCAGTTGCGGCCGGCTTTATTTCCTTCAGGGCACGCTTCACAACAATCATATTGAATTATCTCAAATAAGCTTCATTTCCAAATGATATGGGTAGATATACCCATATATCTGTTTTGTATGTTTTATTTTAGACAATACGTTATCGAATCTTTGATAGTTTATATTTTATTTTTGTTATCAACCTGTACTGTGAACCTTCTTGTTACACTTTGCCAATAAGTTGATCTAAAACAATGCAGCACAGTTATCATTATCATTATTATTATTATGACGCTGATCTGGTCCTGTCTCTGAAGCTCCGACACAGTCAGAAGGGCATGCCAGCATTATCAACAAATGATCACTGCCCATACCATGGTGGGAGTGATCATTGGGTCCGAGAATCATATGCGCGGAGTTAGAAAATCTCGACATTTCATTTGGTTTTTCTCCTCTTTTACACTCCACGGCTGATATCGTGTTGCTCTGATGGTCGAGAAAAACTACATCAGACTCATCAGTTTGTATGAGCCTTAGAGTGAGAAATTGATATTTTCAATAAATTCGACACCACTCTTTTCCCAAAACGGATTCAATATCTCTTGAGTATAAGGCAACACCGGTGTCTCGCCAATACCGTAATAGTGACGTAGATAGTAATGAAGCCTTATTAGAGTGTGGAATTGATATTTCCAATAGATTCGGCACCCCTCTATCTCTCTCAAAAACGGATTCAATATCTCTTAAGTATAAGGCAAATCCGGTGTCTCGCCAATATCGTAATACTGGCCTAGATAGTAATGAAGCACTCTTAGGGCCGCGTTATATCAATGGCTATATGTTGACCGCATATGCTGGGCATGCTGACAGCAAGTGCATTAGACTCTCAGACGCCACACGCCAGGTCCTGAATCTGGAGTCAGGAACCTCTACACACGACTACGGTAGACTACATTGTAAAAGAGATCATCTCGGCAGACCATGGTGAATCTTCCAGTTTTCGACTGGAATACACTCGACCTAAGGAAAGCAAAGGTTATATACTTTGATAAGCCGGAGTATTCAATGTTGGTGTATAAGACCCAATGCAATGGATTATATTTGTGTTGCCTAAGAAGTGGAGTGATATCTGCGGCTTTTATGTGGGCCTTTTACTGAACGGGTTCCAACTCGGTGACAGACCACGTTCAGTGTGAAAAACTAAACCGAATTCACCAGCTGCCTGGGTAACTGCCCTCAAAAGAAACAATTCAATTCCTTCTGCAAGAATTGGAGTATTTCTCATGATCGCGGGCCATGTAGAGGAAATCCGATTTCCTGATAACTCTACAAGTTCCATTCTGTCATTGAGACACTCCAAACTCAGAAATATCCACAGCATCCCTGTTATTGGTGGAAGTACAACCGTGAAACATATAATGTGAGTTACAAATTCCTATGTAGATACATGATTTTTCAGGTCCTTACGTCGAGTTGATACAGCTCTTCTCCAGTCCACCTCACCCCTCGATTGGAACAGCAAACATATTTGTAGTAGCATCTGCCCGACAGTTACAGTGATCAGATATTTCGGAGTTTGTGCTGATACTCGCTACGGGGACAGTTGTTCACTAAAGTTACCTCTTGTGAGTGGCGTTTTTCCACTCTGAGGTAAGTATACGTCTGCCAGACTTCCATCTACGAGCTGTATATACTCTCCGTAATCCCCACCTCTTTCTCTTTCGAAATGGACTGTTGCATTAGTCGATCCCAAATCCCGAATCAAGGTCTCTTGCAGACCCTGTTCTCCAAAAGAATGAAATTTCATATCGTCCATATGAAACAAATGGATGACCTTATGCCTAAAGTTTTCGGGGGTGCAATACCCTCGAGTATTTCTGAGAGCAACAGATAATGGCAATAGTAAGATACTAAAAAAATGGGTACTGAGGGAATTGCCTCGAAATACACCCTTTCTGGAAGTGACCCTTGCGGTAAGCGATCTAGGCGAAAGAATGATTGCGTTTTTACTGTATCTAGTCCTGCATTACACATCTATCGATGAGCGGGTTCTCCTCTGTTCGACCCTCTCAGTTCATATATTCGGTTCAATCTTAAGATTCGAGAGTGGAGAGGCCGTAATTTCACCAAGAACTTCAATAATCAGAACAATCATCATTATATTCCATTATCATTATCAATATCATGTTCATCAGTGGCTTGCTACAGACCAGCTGAATGAGAAGATATTCAAGAATTTCTGAATGTTTTCATGGCTCGGCATTTGTTTCAAATCTGATTCTTCGTTCAACACACGCATCTGTAACAAATGAGATCATTCTATAAATGCGTCCATCCTATGGTTATGCAATTCTATTTTCAACTCACTATTAACAACGCTTCTGGTTCTGTCAGTGTTCAGTGTATATAAGCTCCTACATAAAAGCATTTTTCTTATTGAAAACCTGATCCAGTCTAGCTTACACCAAAACGAAGGGATAAATATCACGTAACAAACCAGTTGCTTCACTCTCAGTGATATCAAAAATGTTGTTTCAAGTGAAAGCAGTTGAAATAAGACATTTTCAATTATAAGGGATGCTTTGGCATCTCAAGTGATCATCAGTACGGTTTCCGAATACACAAATTAATAAATTGATGGATGTAGCTGTTACTACGTGGTAGGAGATCATAATGAAAAGATAAATGAAAATTAATAGTTGACCTTCTTACATAAGTCACCTACCTTTGAAATAATTTAATGTGAAAACGCGTAGAGTATAAGACTGTGTTGAGCTTGATCTTTTCAAGGCTTTTGACCGTATCTGACATAAACTTCGATATAATAGCTTCGTTAGATTTCCTTTGGTCGCAGCTCTCCAGTTTCTCAAAGGTAGTTACTTACAAGTAGCCATCGATGGTTTCCTCTCAAATACCTGTATCACTAACGCTTGTTCTCCAGGAATACATATTGTTTCTGATACTGTTTCTCTCATACATCTTGATAAAGACAACAAATCTACAATTTGTTTTTCCGGCGACAGCACATTCTCTCTTCTTTCCATGTCAATTCCCAATAATCAGCTCCAATGCAATTCTTCAGTGGAAACAAAAGGTTTTGTCTTTTATCGAAAATCTAAAAAAATGTTTCAGGGTGACAGAAACCGAGTAGAATTCAATGCTACGAATATCCATGCATCACTTTCTTTGAGGTGAATGTGGCGAAACTGAATATCTTGATGTATGCGCATGCAATTCCATCAGTTGTTAAATGAAATACCAATATGACTTGGCACAATTACGTTAATGAAATAGTAGAGGCAGATTCGCACTATGAAGTTGCATATTCCTATCAAGCAACTCTAAGTGCTTCATAAAGTTCAAATCAGACCTTCTTCAGAGCATTGTGTAACGTGAAAAATTGACTTTTATCAACAATCCAAAACACTTTATTTGAAATGTATCATTCAATTGTGGAAATCATAAAATACATGTATACAATTTCAGAGTTCCAATTTAGTAAACATCAGCTATTTTATTTTCTTGATAACTCTGTATGTATGATATAGTCTGAGGAAGAGAAAAAGAAACGAATTATTATTAATGAAATAAAATTTCCAAAAAGAAGGAATGCTCAATGAATACTTCATACAAAGTAGAAGTATTGTCATTGGAGTACACACAATTTCGTCAACGTGTACGTCACGGCGCAAAGGACGAGTTTGTGTTAATACTTCTGGTCGGATGTCAACCTGAAAGGATTTTGGGTGACGGTTGAGAAACGAAAGAGAGTGTGTCACGTCAGTTACCATTTTTGTGTTGCGCATTATTTTATTGTAAGCCTTTTCCTTGGAGGAGATGAGTTTTTGTAACCATTTGATTTCTGGAACCAATATCACAACCGAGATCACTTTCTTTAGATCTGCCGGTTTCCATTAAGCTACGGACAAGTACAGCCTTTGGTATTTTCTAAGGAGCGTCCAAACATCCAGAACGTTTTGTTCTGGTTTGGAATCTTTTGGATCCCCAAATATCGTCTTTTGCTACCGACCAGTTAAAAAAAAAGAAAAGTTGAATTGCTCCAGTCCGTCATATATCTTTCGAATCCAGGATATTTATAATATCGCCTGACAGCGGAACTGTTTCGTTCTCTAACCCTCCAGACTACATCCAGAATCTACTCGACCCCTCAGACAGCCTGTTGCTGATAACATCCAGGAAAGAAGGGACTCATTTGGTGAGAAATTTCCAATTTTTCACATCGCAGTTGATTTCCACTACACAGACAACCTATTTTTGGAGACCAACTATATACCTGTTGTTTCCTTTTTGAATTATATGTACCTACATGCATCTAACGTTTCAAAAATTATTTCCAACGTTTCAATAATTATTTTGTAGTTATGTTTTCTGATGAGTGTACTTTGTTTCTTAACGGTCATGCTAATCCGCAAAATTGCCACTACTGGTCAGCGGAAAATCCTCACTGGATGAGAGAAGAACAGACGCAATACCCTCTGAAGGTTAATGTTTGAGCAGGGATTGTAGGAAACCATATCACTGGTCCCTTTTTCATTGAGGGCAACACGAATGGCGATAATTATTTGGCACTACTTTAAAATTATGGCATTCCAAGTTTAGCAAATTCATATCGTGATTCAGAAAACCCCGCAAGTTCCAGTGAATACAATATGATTTCAGCAGGATGGAGCACCACCACATTACCAAGTTATTGTCCGGCAATATCTCAATACAACATTTTCCAAACGGTGGATAAAGAGGTGAGGAATGATTGAATGGCCAGCGCGATCACCTGATCCTTCATCATTAGATTTCTTTTTATTGGGATATGTGAAGAGCAATGTGTACAAAACTAAACCTTCAGATCTAAATAACTAAAAAGAACGGTCACCCCTGATATGTTAAATAATTTTAGAAGACAGTTTTATTTGAGATTAGAATGTTTCCAGACGTTCGCAGTGAACATATTGAACATCTTCTTCGTTAATATTCTATATTTTTTTTCGTATTCTACATTTCATTAAGTTTTGCATTACATTTTAGTATTTTATCGAATTTCGGAAACCACATGATTTCAATTCATTTTATCTCAATCGTTGCGGTAAACTTGAGAGCGATAATATTTCTGAATAGAGGATTAAGAGACATTTCAAACGATATATCACAAACCTATACTTCCCATTTGAAAATTGGCGGTTGCACCTGTTATTCCAAGGGGGTTGAAGGTAGGGGTGGCATTTTTAAGTCAAATCATAATATACATCTGACGTGTTTCGGGACAGTTATCGGAATAATGAATTTATTGTTGTGGAATTGGCCGCGGTGGTAGTGCGCCCGACTCACGATCGGAAGGTCGTGGGTTCGATTCCCGCTTCGACCAGATATTTTCCTCGAGTGAATTTATCTGGTTGAAGCTGGGATGATTCTGCAACCGTGTTAGGTATCACACGTTAAAAGGTAAGACCTCGTTAGAAGTTTCTCAACTTCTGAGAGTTGTCGTTCGTATGGAAGCGACAGTTGATTAACTGAAAAACAGATTTTATACAGATTTATTCCATTTGGCTTCTACACACCGTATAGAAATCAGCCCTTGAGCATATCTTGGACCTGCCCGATTCTACTCAGACAAGACTCATCAGTTTTATTGGAGACTCGAACATCACAAATCGTATATTTTTGAAAGTGACATATTCAACAGAATCTAATAAAACCGAGGATGTGTCTCCACTCTCTGTAACTTCCACAGCTGCAGTTCGGAAGTACAGCAAATTCTTGTTGATTAAAGACGATCCTGCTAATAGATCAGACTAAATCTGCTACAGCACCCTACAAGGCACACTCCGAAATTAATCTAATTTATATACCAACACACGTTTGACGACAAGAAGATTGAATAGCTTGATAAATTGATCTGAGGTTGTATCCATTAGCTGTGCACCTACCTAGCCCACAGAAGGTGGTTAATATTGCAAATGCAGATGCCGTTGTATTCCAGTCTGAGGAAGGTTCCGGTGTTAATGCACTGCCTAATTTGCATACCAGCGTCATGAATACGTGATTAACCAATCCGCCGCGCCGACTCTCCGCCTTGAAATAACTACGATCCTTAGAGCTCCATTACCTAGAAAATCCACGATACGGGGTGAGGAGGAAATGAAGTTCTGGATCATTTCTCATACACGTTTTTTTTATTTCTCATACACGTTTTTTTTAAGTAGTTGTACAATCGTAATGAAAATCTAGGAATCTATGAATACTGTAGGATTGTTTTCAGAGGATTCGTTATTAGTCCTACAAGTGTTGTAAATTAGCTTTGCGGTGTTTGGGGTTCCAAATAATATTGTCAAATGCTGTTTTTTTTATTACGAATTTAAAGGGATCAAAAATTTTTTCGTACAATTTCGAACAATTCAATATTTGCCAACGTTTCGGACTTTAGTTTACCCCTCATCAGGGCTCTACAATAAAATAACTTCATAAGGAAACAGTATACATGCCAATACATATTGCAAATTGATATAGTGATATCATAAGATAAAGACTTAAAAGTATTTGTCAGCAACCAATCGATTATATCGTCAGATTTTTTAATTTCGTCCAACTTATCCATAATAAATAAAAAAAAAGTTACCGAAAAGTAAAAACCTGAAAACACCTTGAAATTGAAAAGAAACACTTTAAAAACACATTTAATTCATAATACCAAAAAGCACCGATATAATACAATGATGCGTGTTTTATACACAAATAACAAATATTATCAAGAAATACTAAAACGATTTACCGAAATATTTTTCAGTCCCGGTCTGTCACGGCATCCCGTCCGAATAATTAAATAAAAAACAAACGCAGTCGTACACTAACGGAGACCAACTGGAGGCTAGCCTCCTCTAACGCTATAATTTCTGAGTGGACGAATTACGAATGATAATATCTGTATGTGCCAGTTATCGATGAATTGAAATTGTGTATACTATCAACATTCATTAAAAACATTCACTCGGCCTATTTCAAAAGGGTTCTCACGTGTATCTTCAAATGTCACCATAAAAAATGGTGAAGTCGTTTGGAAGAAAGGCGACTTCGCCAGATTTTGTTATAAATTCAGACACCTTGATAGATAACAAAATCTACTAGCAAAAAATAAGTTACTATAGTAATTGAGTGTGAAGTTTTATTTAACTATAAGTACACGTGTTTTGATATATACTCTTGTGAATTCATGTAATTATAAGTAGATAACTTATTCAAGAAGATCATTTCATAGTTGACGGAGCCCAGGAAACTCAGTAGCAAACTCTATTCAAAACACAAGACTAATGAACATCGACACGAAAAGATATTGCTTCGATAACCGATCATGAATAGCAATTTAGTTACATTAAATATTCCATTTACGATTATATAGAGACGTTATTCAACTTCGGAAGATGAACTGTAACTGACTAATGGACACAATACTTATGAAACACGAAATATACGGGGTGTTTCCTAACTACGGTACGATTCTCTAGGTCGATTTAAGAAAAAAAGTTTTCATGAACATATGTTCGAAGTTGTTTCGTTTCTGAAATACAGGACGTTGAAGTTAGAAGAACGGTATTTATAAAATGTCATAAATATTCTGGATTAGCAAATGGAAAGGCGAAATGAGTACGGATAATTTACCAGGACAGATATCTCAACAGAGTAATTTCATGTGCTACAACATGCAAGATTATATGAAACTGGCAGTTTTAATGAAAATACAACTGGTGGAACACTAGAAACTGTAACATAGCATGAACTACATGAAGCTACACTTGATGCGATAGAAGAAGATCCTTCAAATAGTACCAGAAAGATTGCACTGCAGCTGGAAGTCATCTCAAAAACCGTATGGACAGTTTTGAAAAGAAACCTCCATTACCCATATCACAGTCCAAGCTCTACTGCCTCGGGATTTTCACCCAAGATTAATGTTTCGCAGGTGGTTGATTCATTCGATGGCACACAAAAATATTAATATTTCTGTATTTGTTTTTTAACTACATAATTACCACAAATTTCACAGAAATAATAAAAAAAAATATTTTATTTCCTACTAGTTATCTTAAATCAACACCACAGAATATAAAAGTATTGTCACTTCAACAAAATTGAAAAACACTTGAGAAGAACACAGAGTCGAAAAATACATTGAAGATTTCTTCACGAAAGTCGCTTGAAAGGAATCAGTAACCATACAGATATACACCATTTACTACCTGGGCTATTTTGAACTCATATAGGGTAGACAGTTATTAGTTCAAGTGAAATATTTCATTTCAAACTATTTGATTACCCTCGTAAAGCTCTGATTCGCAAAACTTGTAACTGTTGAGATTACGAAGTATGCAAACAGTATCAGATTTATCAAAATTTCAGAAATCCATTAATGCCTTTTGCATACATAACTCGCACTATATTTTCGCTTGGATTTAGGATGTTGGGAATAACTTTGATTGTGGCTGAAAACATATTTGTAGGATATTCGAGATTTTGTGCGAAAATTAAACTTGAAAATTAGTTTTCCATGAAAAGTCAATTTGAAACAACTTGTTGAAAATTGAAATGATCAGATGAAAATAATCATGATATAAAGAAATTGAATATGAAAAAAAATGGGAATTGAGACTCCCTATGTTTTATACCACGTGTATATGTACCTAACGTTACTTACAGAGGGAGCAGCTGTCTGTCAACCCCAGCATAACTGTGATAATTCTCATTTGTACCTAACGTCACTTACAGAGGGAGCAGTTGTCTGTCAACCCCAGCATAACTGTGATAATTCTCTTCATCTGGAGGAGAAAGTTGGACGATCTAACGCCACTTTCCCTCAATGGTGAGGTCATTCCATTTGGAACGGAAGTGAAGTATCTTGGCATTGTCCTTGATAAAAAACTCACCTGGAATGATCATTCGAAGAAAGTTTTACACAAATCCAGGCTGTCCCTATGGACATGTCGGAGGATTTGTGGTAAAACTTGGGGTTTAGGTCCCAAACAAATCCAATGGATCTGTGATGATTGTCAGACCTATCTTCACTTATGCGGCAATTGCCTGGTGACCGAATGCTTCACAGAAAACGGCTCAGGCGAAGCTCTCTGACTCACAGAAACAGGCTTGTCTAGCTATCTGTGGTGCTATCACCGTCAGATGCCATTAAGAGATCCTTCTAGAACTACCTCCTCTCCACATTTTTCTAAAGAGAGAGGCTAGATGGACTNGCGTGTTGGTACGAGTATTACTGCGGATGTTCGGGGAATTTCCGCTGTAAGCACTTATGGCGGAGTTCAAAAACTCGTAAGAGATATAGAGCCAAATGCGGGTTTACGTCCATTGTGCTGCTTAAAATTTAAATTTGGTGGTAAATGATGCAGTAAAAGAGGTCATAGAAATACAAACATTATTGGAAATTGTACAACAAATTTATAATTTTTTTGGCCATAGTATTAAACGATGGAATATATTATCTAGTTTTATATCTGACAATGAAGGAGAGACCGGGGAACATCAAATTCAGTAACAATAAAAACAATGAGTCCAACTAGATGGGCAGGACGCTTTGTTGCCATGTGTGCTTCAAAAGTTCGGTTTTTTGATGTTCAAAAAGCGCTTACAAAAACTATTTTATCAAATTCCAAAACAGATGAGAGAAATGAAGCTATCTTGCTGAAGAAGAAGATAGAAAACTACAATGTCATTATGTTTTTGGTTATCCATTGCAAAGTCTTACAAACTATAGCGTTCGCAAGTCTGTCTAGAACAACTTGAAAAGTATCGACATGACTTTGAAGATTTAAAAACGGAAGCAAATAGTATTGCAGTGAAATAGTCTAAAAACCCTGAATTTTCCAAAACTCATCAGAGAAAAATGAAACGTCATTTCGATGAAATTTGTGAGGATGAACGTCTACAAGATCCTGGAAGCTTGTTTAAAGTGAACATATTGTATCGTGTATTAGACATAATCATTGATCAACTGAAATCGCGTTTCCTTAAAATGAATGAAATTGTTTCCAATTTCAGTGTCTTGCAACCTGGCACTTTGCAAAATTTGAACGATACTGATTCATTGGAAAAGGCTTTAGCATTTGTCCATATATATAAAGAAGATATATCCATCTCGTTTTCCCAGG
>NW_019291265.1:58841-85544 GCF_000500325.1 Leptinotarsa decemlineata
TTGATGACATGCCCTGCAAGTGCACAGGTGGTTTTATTTGTATTACAATCACTTTTATGTGACGTTATGCGTCCTGATAAAATGATGTATGACCAACATATGTCTTGTCACATGTATGACAAGGAATTTCATATACTACATTTGACTTTTCTAAAGTTTTCAACGGAGTTTTAATTTTGGAAAAAAAATTATTCGTAGTGGTGACAATGCATTGTGCAAATTTAATATTTTGACTCTTGAAAACGTTCAGGAGTTAAGGTGTTAAGGACTGAAAATATGGTAATGTTTTGAAAAATAATGAATTTGGAAGTATATCTCCACTATTTGACATATTTAAATTATTATTATTTATGAAATTAATTAAATTATTTGGAAAAGTATTCATAGCTGTGGAAAAGGAGTGATCACAAGTTATTTCAATATTCCAAAGTTTATTATCATTATCAAGGAAGACCTACAAAAAAATGTTACGCAATAATATAAATTTTGTTACAGAAAAGACTCAACTCACTGTTGGTGAGGATGGCCGTATCAAAAAGAATGTTACATGACTCCTCACTGATATAAGGAAGATTATTTAAATTTACATATGAAATTGTTATGGTTTGAAATTATAATTTACTGGTGAAGGTCATGTGGCTGCAGACCACAAAGAGAGATAAAAAACAATTGACACTGACAGCTGTCCTGCGATTCAATTTAAAAAATCGTACGTTTGTAAGTTTATGTTTCAGTGTGGAACAAAAGAAAATTAAATCTAATGAAGAAAAACAAAATTTCGGGTGACAAAATACAAAGAATAATGAACTGAGATGTAAGTGACATCTAGAAAAACAATATTACCGAACTTATACAGGGTGTTTCTTAACTACGGTAGGAAATTTCAGATGGCGATTCTTAGGATTGTTTTAAGAAAAAAGTTCTCATAAACGTATGTCCGGAGTTGCTTCGTTTCTGTAAAAAGTTCAAAAAAGACTGTATTTATAAAATATAAATATCCTCACATCGATTTGATTGAAATTGGCTACAGTTATTTGACGTAATAGGGCGCTTATTTATGTCAAACTAGATTGAAATTATCAGGTCCAGTGACTTCTCAGTGCCAACAATATTCAGGAAAAAACAGTACGTTACGATATTATTTTGGTATTTATTAATTTTTTTAGATAAAGTAACTGAAAATACAACGTTTTTGTCACTTGTGTTTTTTTTCGTATATCAAGCTTCATTGTCGAGGAAAAAATCACTTCTAAAAACTATCTATGGACAACATCAAATAAAAACCAAAAGTGATTGATAAACAATATCGACAAAGTGAATGATCAAAACGTACACCTCCCAATAAAATATACGACTACAATCGATTTGTCATTGATTGTCTGAGAAGTTCAAAAAAACCTGGGGATTTTTGGCGGCCCAAAAATGATCATTGTGAGAGTTCACAATAGCATCTAGTGAAAAATTTGCTTCCTCCGTAAATGAAATATTTGGTGAAAAATTATTATTGTGTGCCATCGAATGAATCAACCACCTGCGAAACATTAATCTTGGGTGAAAATCCCGAGGCATTAGAGCTTGGACCCGCTGTATATGATATGGGTAATGGATATTTCTTTTCAAAGCTGTCCATACGGTTTTTGGGCTGACTTCCAGCTGCAGTGCAATCTTTCTGGTACTATTTGAAGGATCTTCTTCTGACGCATCAAGTATAGCTTCTTATAGTTCATGCTATATTACAGTTTTTAGTGTTCCACCACTTGTATTTTCATTAGAACTGCCAGTTTCACATAATCTTGCATGTTGCAGCACATGGAATTACTCTATTGAGATATCTGTCATGGTAAATTATCCGTACTCATTCCGCCTTTCCATTTGCTAATCCAGGATATTTATGACATTTTATAAATGCCGTTTTTTTAAACTTCAACGTCCTGTATCTCAGAAACCAAGCAACTTCGGACATATGTTCGTGAAAACGTTTTTCTTAAATCGACCGTAATTAGAAAACACCCTGTATATTTCGTGTTTCATCAGTATTGTGTCCATTAGTTCATTATAGTTCATCTTCTCAGGTTGAATAATGTCTCTATATAATCGTAAATGCAATGTAATTCAATTGCTATTCATGATCAGTTATCGAAGCAATATCAAAACACGTGTACCTATAGTTAGATAAAACTTTACACTCAATTACTGCAGTAACTTATCTTCTGCTAGTAGATATTTGTTATCCGTCAAGGTGTCTGAATTTATAACAAAATCTGGCGAAGTCGCCTTTCTTCCAAAAACTTCACCATTTTTTATGGTGACATTCGAAGATACACGTGAGAACCCTTTTGAAATAGGCTGAGTGAATGTTTTTAATAAATGTTGATATTATACACAATTTCAATTCATAGATAACTGGCACATACAGATATTATCATTCATAATTCGTCCACCCACCCGTATCAGCACAAAGTAACAGCTTTCAACATTATGATCCATAGACTGATAAATGTGCCCTTGTCAGAGGCGAATTTCAATATAGAACTGAACATGATAAAACAAATAGCCAGTGGCGGTTCGTATTTTTTTTTCATTTATTATGGATAAGTTGAACGAAATCAAAAAATCTGACGATATAGTCGATTGGTTGCTGACAAATAATTTCAAGTCTTCATCTTATGATTAAGAATTTTAGATTATTAAAACTCTAGGAAGGCCTCAACCAAATTTAATTTCAATTAAAACGTCAGATAATCGACAAAATCGAGGATTTAATATTAGTTGGTACGATAAATGCAATTGGTTAACCGGCTCCATTTAACGAAAAAAACTTCTTTGTAGGCCCTCTGTTTTACTTTCCGTACAAACTGATACCAAACGTGGTCTAAAATAGGATACTCCGATTTAAAAAATTTACCTCGTTCTACAGAAAGACATTTTTAATCCAAGAAGAATATATTTTCTTCTTGTAAATTAAAATTGTTTAGCATACAAAATATAGCAACAGCTTTAAATACAGCTCAAAAAGAGGCCATAATTTCTTTTAATAAACAGGTTTGGGAAAATCGGTCGAATTTGAAAAGACTCATCGATATTACGATTTATTTGGGTTCCCAAGGAATAGCTTTTCGTGGACACGATGAAACAGAAGATTTGATCAATCGCAGCAATAACAAGGGACTTTTAATGTTATGGGGCAAATATGATTCACGATTCGGCACTTTTTTAAACATTAGCGTTTTTTCGGGCACCTCAAAAACCATCTAAAATGAGCTTATAGACAGTGTGGCATATATTATTGAGTAAAATATAAGCAAGGAGATTGAAAGTGTTTCTTTTTTTGTATGGAAAATTGATGAAACTACCAAAATTACCTGTACATCACAACTTTCAATCGTTTTTAGATATGTCAAAGATAGTAATGTGGTAGAAAGTTTTATGGGTTTTCATGATGTTTCATCTGGGCGCACAGCTGACGACTTGTTTAATTTTTCAATTCGTACGTGTTAACACCTATAATTTCAGGCAAAAGTTAATTGCGCATACCTATGATGAGGCTGCGGTCATAGCCAGCCATTTAAATGGTTCACAAACTAAAATAAAGTCCATAGCTCCTCATGTACTTTCTGCGCATTGTCATGCCCATGCCCTAACTTTAGTATTAAGGAAAGCGTGCAACAACATAAAAAAAATATCGCGCCTCCGGCGTGGTTTTCTGTGTGTATATAGTCTTTATGACATTCTCCTTTCCTATTCTCTAATGCACGGGCCGTCACTGCAAATTACCGTCAACAATGATTACGATAGCAGTCTAATACATTCTTCATTATCAAAAAAGTTATACAGCCAAGCTTTGAACGAAGTTTACCTAATTCGAAGGGAACAGGATAAAAGTTATAGAACTTCAACCTACTTAGGCCAACCCACTACAAATATTTCAGATTTTTTGCACAGCAAAGGTCTGAATATTGCTTTCAAAACCAAAAACAACTTAGGACATTCAGAATAACAAAGATAAAAGTTCAGTTTCAGAAAAATCGTGAGTGTATAAATCATCATGTGGGTCATGTCTGATGTTTTATATAGGTCAAACTAGAAGAACTTTCACAGCCCGCAAAAAGGAACACAAAAATAGTTTCAAGAATGAAAAAATAAATTCCACACATGCAACTCATTTAATCACACAGCGGCATGAGTTCAACCATGAATACAAGCCCCACTATTTCCAGGAAAAAGGTTTGAAACTTAACCTGTTTCAGAGTATGAAAATTAACGAATTCAAAAACTCTCAATATCTCATGAACGATCAAACTGGAGTTAATAATTTGCCATTATTGAATCTGTTCATTTCCATATAGGAATAGTTGAGTATATTTACGGAACCGGTTTCTATAATTTTTCAGAGGATTGTATTATCTGTGACNAACCCAGGCTGTCCCTATGGACATGTCGGAGGATTTGTGGTAAAACTTGGGGTTTAGGTCCCAAACAAATCCAATGGATCTGTGATGATTGTCAGACCTATCTTCACTTATGCGGCAATTGCCTGGTGACCGAATGCTTCACAGAAAACGGCTCAGGCGAAGCTCTCTGACTCACAGAAACAGGCTTGTCTAGCTATCTGTGGTGCTATCACCGTCAGATGCCATTAAGAGATCCTTCTAGAACTACCTCCTCTCCACATTTTTCTAAAGAGAGAGGCTAGATGGACTGCATATAGACTTGTGGATATCGCTAATTACACAAAGCAATCTAATCTGCTCTAGACTGCTGGCTGACACTAGAAGTCACAGCATTCAATTGGCTCCTACCGAGCAACTTCTAAGTTGGTAGCAAATCCTGGCCACACTGGCCTGGAAGGCAGAGAGGCTGCTCACTCCCTTGCAAAAGAAGGTGCCGCAAGTAACTTCATCGGACCAGAACCTATCATTGGCACTGCCTTAGATTTTGCCAAACAAACATTGAACACCTGGATGGCAAGAAGATTTGAAAACTTCTAGCAAAATCTTCCAGGATTGGCTCACTACGATATCTAACAGGCCTTCTTACAGGTAACTGTCATTTGAATTAACCTATGCAGAGACTTGGACTGCCGAAAGACATAATGATAATGAAACAACAGAAAGCTGCCCCCTGGGAATCGAATCAGGTTTTCAGTTTGGCAAAGCCGTACTCTCACCATATGACCTGAAAGACCACTCACCATACAAACGAATCGGCTTCGTTAAGGAGCTGGGTTTATTGGTGAAGTATGAATAGTTGTCAGCCACAATAAACGCTTGTGGATTGCGGTGGAGAGTCGAATAGACCCACTCACTTCTGATCTAACATAACATATCATAACCTAGACTTGGGTACTACGAGAAATAGAGATTGAAGGGTGAAAATGAGAATCTGGTTTATCAAAAAAAAGAAAATTGTTGTTTCTTCAATTGATGTAATGAATATTACTGGAGTTTTTTCCCAACACCAAATCGTTATTTTTACACCTCGACACGTGTTTCGATCACCAAGTGATCATCTTCAAGAGGAAGATGTTTTATATTCCTTCCTTCCTTCCTACAAGATCCTGGAAGCTTGTTTAAAGTGAACATATTCTATCGTGTATTAGACATAATCATTAATCAACTGAAATCGCGTTTCCTTAAAATGAATGAAATTGTTTCCAATTTCAGTGTCTTGCAACCTGGCACTTTGCAAAATTTTAACGATACTGATTCATTGGAAAAGGCTTTAGCATTTGTCCATCTATATAAAGAAGATATATCCATCTCGTTTTCCCAAGAAATTCTCAGTTTTCGATTCGCTTTTCAGACACGGAATAGAAACATCATCTTCTATAAGAAAACTTGCTGACTTCAAAACTTTTTACTATCAAAAAATATAATATTTTTCCTCCACTTTTGACTAATTATCTTCATAACTGTATGTTTACTACGTGGGCTGCTCATAAAACATCTCAGCATGTATCCATATATGAATATGAAAATCATGTGTAGAGTTGTAAAACATGTATAAATCTCAATTTACGTACATTAGTATTAGGATTTAGATATTGAGATTTTTTACGTAGATGTAATCTAACTAATTGTTTGACCATATCACATTGTATAGCTTTGTCTGCGAGAATTATGTTCTTCTGACAATAAAGCATATCTTGATTGATTGATATCACTAATAAAAAAGCATTTTATATCTACAAGCTTTCCTGAAGTGTGCACTGCATTTCTATTATTTGTCACCTTTCCTGTGACCACGGCTACTGCCGAGCGATCATTTTCAAAACTGAAATTGATTAAAACTCATTTGAGAAATTCTATGGTACAAGACAGGTTAAGCAACTTGACTATTCTATCCATCAAAAATCAAACGGCCCGAAATTTGAACTTTGATGATGTCATTACCACTTTTGCTGAACAGGAAATCCGAAGGAAGGAATTTTAATAATTAACATTTTACATCTTGAACACCTTGTGTGCTTACAACAATATGATGATTCGGACTGCCTATATCAAATTTCTGTTTTGTTTTTCAAATAATTTTGACTACTCTATGTGTTCATATCAATTAGATGCTGACTGTACTTTAAATTAGGTACTTTTAATTTGAAGTGAATTATTAGAAAATCAAGTACCTAAGTATAATTATAAAGTTTGTATGTACCTACTTGACGTAGTGATTTATTATTGTACAATTACAAGTAAAAGTGTATAGATAAGTATTATAAAATACAAAAATATTATTATTGTTGGTTCAGCTTCTTTATATTGGGGGCAGGGGGCCCATCCGATGAATTTGCTACGGGCCTCGAACGGTATTGTTACGACACTGATTAGAAGGCCTCGCGAAATGTACCTTGCTAGCCCACATTAAATTCAGGTTTTGCGCCGTCACTGACTTCAAATGTAATCCGAGATCACGGTGAAGCATGCAATTCAGCTTGTTTAACAAAAAACTCTCTTCAAGAGCATTTTACGGCCAAGAACACCCGAGGAAACAATTTATCTGATAAGTTTCAGAGTAACGCTTGTTCATAGGGAACAAGTACATCTTCCACAATTACCAAAGTATATAATCCTCTCTCAGTTATCCACATAATCTATCTCAACGCCTCTCGTATCTCAAGACAAAGCTGGCTTATAATAATAATTTAAGTGAAAATGTGTGTATCTAGAACAGTAATAGTGCAAATGGAGTCATTATCGTCAGCAGGCGCTCATACACATACAGTATAAGGGTGTATGTGACCAATATTCAGTTTTCGTGAAACTAGCCCAGCTACACTGAGAAAAATATGAACGACATATTACATAATAGCCGTTTGAAAAGTATTATTATCAGCTGACCTTATTAAAGTAACCATAGTGAAGTAACCATTGAAAAATGTTTTTGAACTCGTGGATTTCATAAACAAATATTAATTTTACGTGAAGGTAGATTTATCACCAGTAGTCTGGTTGGTAACAAAAGCCGAAAAACAACGCAATTATGATTGAATACCTAACCGCTGTTTCGATCCACCATAGGTCTCATCAGAGGTCCTAGGCTAGGTCCATGCTAGACTCAATTGTTCTCAAACGACAAGCTGAGAAAGTTAGGGAATTACATCTCCCCTGAAGAAGCTATCTATGGGATCAACGAAGAACTCCCCGATATCCTCGAATATCAAAGATGAACGAGACACACCAAGGAGGGCAGTTACAAAGCCAAGCTTCGACATCCAACGAGATTTGTTTTCCGTTTTTCATTTTATTTAGCTAGTTGCTTTGCAGTTTTTTAAGGACAGAACACAAGCACTGCAGGAAAATCCTCAAGGCACTCCTAGAGCGGTGCCTTTGCGGAAGTAGCGATTCACATTGGATTTGAATCGCTGGAGAATAAATCCATTTGGAAAAACGGTCTCAAGAAGTTTGTTGTACAAAAATGCAGTTCTCCAGATGAAAGAGTTCTTAAACAGTGAAGTTTGAGGTGTACTGAGCTGAACCTCAAAACGATGAGTAGCCACAGTTCGTCGCGCATTTCTGATATGTAACGCTCTTAGTGGAATCCAATATGTCAAGTCACCCGGACACCTCCCGTGAAATAATCTATAGAAGAGAGACAAATCTCCAATCTTTCTTTGATTTTCCAGGCTACCAAGGTTGCATATGATATTCGAAACAGTGTTCCAAGCTTTTGAGAAGAAATCTTTGCAATTCCAGCGACATGATTGTTCCAAGACATATTGGTGTCCATTATAACCCCCAACAAACTTATCAAAGCAGAAAGCGGAATTGTCCAACCTGATATTATTATATCCGATTCGGAGACATTTATCGTCTTGGATAAAACCGATGCCTGAGTTTTTGGAGCATTGAATTGAGCCTGGTTACTTTCACACCAATTCGAAATCACTTCTAGATCCTCATTAAGATATGCAACCTCTTGCTGCCGGTGAAGATGTGTCACCGTAGCCGATGTCCTGGAATTCAAATGAAATGACGAGATAAGTGTGCTGTCATCAGCAAAGCAATACATTGAATTTTTGTTTTTTTCCAATAAGTCGTTGATATACAGTAAATAGAGGGTTGGAGACAATATGGTTCTTTGCGGAACACCAGCGTTGATGGTGAAAGTATTCGAGAGATATCCATCGATAGCCATTTGCAGGAAACGTTATTTCAGGTGTAGCAAATAAAATTTCGCTAATTCATTTTGTTAATAAACAAAAAAAGTTTAAGAGCAACATAGATTTCACTCCGTGGTGGCCTACCCTCAGCGAACATGAAAATAACAAACATAGATATGTTAAGTTGGTTGTCTAACCTAATCCATAGAAACCTTATAAAAATCACATTGCTAATTTCAATTCAAAAACCACCTTTAATGATAGATCACATTCTTACAAGTTGTCACTACAAGGAAAGTTATAAGTTCTTGATTCACCGTCAGAAAAATTCATAAATCTTCTGATTTCAACTTGTTCTCACTGGAACTGCATACGTTATAGCCCTATTTGTTTTTTTTAAGAGTTACAGCTTGTATTTCTGCTTACTGTGGAAAGTATGATTTGTTTTACTGCGTACCAGTCTTGATCTTAAAATGATTAAAAGTAGGTAAATAAAATTACTTCAAAGAAAATATCCTACTCATTTCGCGTCCGATGTTTGACTTTAATGGAATTTTCGTGGGTGATTCATATGTATGTCTGTGTTTTGGTTGGTTCACAAGGAGTGTCTTCGAATTGAAATTTTCTTTTGGTTTTTCCCGTTTAATTTTAATTGTCAGGTGATTGATGACATTTCGACTGTCAACTGTTTCATCTTTCGTCACTGTAGCCAATTTAGCTTTAGGGGGTGTCTGACCAGATACAAACAAACATTCCATTACTTTATTCTGTTCAGATTGGTCCGTTATGCATGGAACATGCAAATATTGATAGATCGAAGCGCTAGTACCAAAAAGAAAAAAATAAGAAGAAGAAGAAAAGCAATTCTTTTCTGATCAGTTAGGATGGTAGAGTTCGCGGAAGCTACAAGTGTCTGCCATACAGGTGTTTCTGGTTTTGTTCGGCTGACGAATCCTGAATTTGTTTAATGATCCTTAGTGGATATTCTGTTCTACTCATCGTATCATCAACCACAACGTTCTGGCTTTTGATAGATGCCTATATTGAACATTTACAACAATTTGGTGTTAGCATACTTTGTACCACGCCAACGCCTTTTTACGACAAGATAAAACCCTTAACGAAAAGTGAGTTTTCCAACTTTTCTTTTCAGTGTTCTCTTACTAGCGACAATATAGGACAGTTTCTAAAAAAAACATTCATAAAGTCGTTGTACCCGGAGAATTTTCACCCAGGAAATTGTCACAGTTTCTGTTCTGGTTGGTTATCTCCCAAGCTTTGGTTTAACCCCACGTCTACATCTTACGGATATTTTTGGTATTATTGTTCCAATAAGGCTCACTTGCCCGAAGTGTACACTCCATGGTTCAGCCTGATGAACAGTTGGTTGCACTCAGAGAGAATAAAGCTATCGTAGTATCGCTCCACTCATCACTCCAGTCCTGGTTGGCCTGGGATTTCGTACTGAGTTTTCAAAGTGCTGTCGCCAGATAAAACGATACCATATAAATTTTCAATTATTAATGTACATTCAATCTTGATACACTCAGGTTAAAGTATATGTTTTTCAACGAATGTAAACCACCACATAGTACTATGCGCTGGGAAATTAATTTCCTAAAACATCTTCTACCTAATCAATTAACCTCTTGTAGTATCTAATATTGAATATTATTATTAGAATTACAAGTGGTATTTCTGGGAACTTTTACTTTGAACCATTGAAGAGTTATTCATATTAAATGTCTGTATGTTTTACTATGTTTTATTTATTTATTAACTAACACTAATCAATTTGATAACATCTTATAGTAAAGTCTCTTATAGTTTTGGGTCTGACAACTATTTAGTCATTATTCGGTTTCTCAACTTTCCAAGTAAGTACTCTTTGATATAGACACTTTAAAAGTTGCAGTGGCGCCCTCCTATTTTTTGATCGGTCAAGTTACTGTACAGTGACATAGTTTTGTTTATAAATGAACCTATAGTGCCAACAGACGAAGAGCTACCATCTGCATTGCTCCTTTTCATTCAATAGAAAAAGTGCTGCACAGGAAGCTGAAAAGCCATACACAAAAATTATCCGACAAGCCATAGCATCGAAGTTTGGCCAGCAAACCCGCATGCCATTGGAAGATAGAGGACGAAAGTCTTCGGAGGTCGATGTCGAAGCTTAGCCTCGTTTATCTGTGATATTTAAGTATTGAGTTCTCTGTTGTTCCCATAGGTAGCGTCTTCGTAAGTAAAGATGTCATTGCCCTCAGTTAACCGGTTACCTGTTTTATAAACTTGATGAGTTATGGACTGAGATGTGAGCAGCGAGAGTTTGAAGTGAACTACAGGAAATGATGTTCTAGTCTACAAGAAAGATAATTAACTAGGCCATAAGATCTACAGAAAAAAAACACACTCACACACCAATACCTTCATAATGGATCCAACCGTCATCCAAAACAGAAACGAACCGTCATCAACACTCTAGTGAACAGAACTTTGAGAATATATGGAGAAAGTTACGTCGACGACGAAAAAAAACACCTATCAAATGTGTTACAAGCGAACGGCTACGACAGAAAAAACATAATCCGCGCCACGCGTCCAAATGAGGAGGAAAGAAACACCAGTGAAGATCAGTTCCAAAGCACTGTCTATCTGCAATACATAGAAGATGTCACCGAATTGGGAAAACTCTGAAGAAGGAGAAAATTAACACCGCGTTCAAACCAACGAAGAAAATATCGGAGTATCTGAAATCAACAAAAGACAGCAGAGATCCACTCAAATCAGCGGGAGTATATAGAATCCCTTGTAACTGTGGTGAAGTTAATATCAGAACGAAAAGGAGCATTGGTACCCGCCCAGTCGAGTACAAGCGGAGTTGCCGATTACCGAGAAATCTGCAGTCGCTGAATATGCATTGTTCGACGGGGAACAAAAGATCATTTTCGAAAATATCGAGAGATTAGCAATATCGAATCATTATTCAATAAGAATTTATTTAGAAGCCATAGAAATACACAAACACTAAGTGAACTTCAACAAAAAGGAAGAGAGAAGATATCTACGAAAGACCTGGCACACAGCATTGAAAGGCGCCACTAAAGATGACTGCCGCAGATGCAGCTGAAACGCTTGGTGATTGCAACCAAAGAAGACCACGAAAAAACCCGGAAACCAACCAAAACATACTGGAAAAAATGTCGGTTGTTTAAGCGTTTCTCAACGTTGCGCCGTTGCGCCGTTGCGAACACTCAAATTCAAATTCTTTATTAGTGCTAGGACACAAGAGTGATTACACAAGTAATTTCAAGTTGTACATAAAACACATTCAAAAATAAAATGTACAAAAGAGCTTGGGAGAGAAGATAAAGTGACACATCTTCTGAAATGAGAGAGTACCATTGAAAGACTCATTGACATCATTAAAGGCATATTGTAAAAGAAACTGTTTGCGTTTTAATTTGAAATTATTGAGTTCTAGTTCCTTGGCTTTCACAGGGAAGGCGTTCAGTACTTTCATAGGTAGATTTGGAAAATAACAGATTCTGCAATTTATTTATCGCTTTGAGAGAATTTCATATTATGTAGGTAATGAATAAGTAAATGAATCTTCACAAACGGACTTATAATCAAAATTTTTATTTTTGAGTTTGGAAGATCGGTTAGTACACTTCCTAGAATAAACAATTTCATTCACCAACAGCAGTTTGGATTTAAAAATGCTAAATCTACCATTAATACAATGTGCTTGGTTCTAACAGAAGTTACTTAAAAATTAGATGCCAATAAAAATATATTGCATTATTTCTTGAACGAAAGCTAAATCACGAAATAGGTAGCCAAGTGGTGCGACGTGGGTGCTCTGTACATTCTCTCAATTGACCAATGTGTGAGTCGGTGGTTAAAGCCGCAGGCTGAACGATCGATTTCCACTTGCTATTGTCCAATCCGTGTTAGAAAAAACACGTTAAAAAGTGAGAGCTCGTTAGTCATTAGCTCGCACAAGTTTCGACTTCTGAGGGTTGTCGTTCATAGGGGTGCGATAGCTGGTTAACGGGAAAACATATTTTAAACTTACTCGATACTGTGAATCATGAAATGCTTCTCGATACACTGGAATGTTATCGAGTACGAGGAATAGTATTGAATGTCTTTCACAGATAGAACACAAATAGTTAAACCGAATAACACCATAAGTGATCCAAGAACGATGAAAATAGGAGTACCTCAGAGCACCGTACTGTAACCTATTCTCTTTTCAACATACATTAACGCATTCTCATCCTGATAAACGTATGCGTATCCTAATAAACCGGCATGCTGTTTAATGGCAATACGTGGACTGAGACAAAAGATTTTCTGCAAAGAGATATGGAAATTACCAAAAATTATAGAGGAAATAAATTATTTTTGCAACTACAGTGCCCTGTATTCATTCTAATAATACTCATGTGTTTTCTGTCCATATTTATTATTTTCATGTATCACGATTTCATTAAATATTCAGGTTGGACCCTAAAATACATTTTGCCTTTATTTTGAATTTCGTGTTTCCATTGTGTGTGAAATAATATATTTATTATTCGTTTCAGGTGGAGCATGATGCTTTTGTTATCTATTTTTATATCCAGTGGAATATTGAAACGAGTGCCAATTTTTTCTTAAGTATCAGCCTTTTTATTATCTATTTGTTGGTAACCTGGTATCCATGCTATTTTAAACATTTTGTTGTTTGTAATTGTTCTTTATTTATCTTTCATATATAATGAAGTATAATCAGTATTTGATAATGTATTTGCATTTTCAATTCTTTCCATCGCACTTTTTGAGTCTGTAAATATTATATTTTACATAATTATTTTTGAATATATATTATCAAAAAAATATATTTTCCATAATTATCATACTTTTCTAAAAATACCAAATAAATAAATTATTGCAACATTTACATTCTTCACTAACATATGCATATGAAGTTATCACCATTTCATTATTTGGAATAAGACTAATTTGAAATCTGCGTATATAATTGAGTTGCACAATACAAGTGTTCAGTCACTTTGACGCCAATACTCTATTATTGTTATTGTAATCAGAGAATTATTATATTATATATTTTTTATGTCTCCAGAGGCTCCAATTGCCAGAATATTCAGTGACACGACTATCGTCAAACTTAAACCAGTCCGCTTTGTCTTTGACTAATGCGTAATAATTACCAGATCAAACACCAGAACCACAATGAACAATGACTGCATGAAGATTATAATGGTGGTCTGCTAGATTGAATTGTTCATCTATTTCGAACCTTCGTAAGAGTTTGGTGCTTCTATCAGAGGTTGAGTCATGTTTGAAGATCATCACTGTTATCATTAGATTGACTGGTGCCTCAGCTACACTTGTTGTCTTATAATAGTCGATCAGTTCGGCGCATATTTGGCAATACAGCTGATCATCACCCGTTAAAAGTTTTATTTTTAGATAATTCAACAATAAGCGTTGCACCACGGATTGGTTATCAGTCATGTTAGGAAACGCCACTTGAAGTTTCAGAAAGTCACCTACGTTTTTGCTACCTCTTGAACATGTACTAGAAAGTAAACTAGTGAAGATTTTTTCAACAAAAGATCTACAACCACAAGGCGAGATAGACTGTTTGTACGGAATCTTCAATTCAATCCAGAGCGGTCAGTAGTACTGATTCTACTACTTTCCTGCTCACGAAGAGTATTCAACAAGAACCCCAAGAATTATCATTCTTATATTACTAAATTTATTTTCTTCTCAAATCTATTATATTGTTTAGATATAGAATGGATATTTGTAAAGGTCGTTGACAGCATACAGAAATTATTTCTACACTTTTCTCTGTGTGCTTTCAGTTTTTAGTACCTTAGTAGCACGTTTTCAATTTGAGACTCCCTGACGTTCTCACGTCCCTTATATGTGATTTTCCCGTAGGATATGTCTGCTGTACAATGTTCTCTTTTATATGAAGTTTTTTTCAGCGCGGCTATTGTGGATGAAGCAAGTGTAATAATATTTATTGCAACTTGAGATTCAATGAATTTGTTGACTAAAAGTGCAGAACATCGCATCAATTTTCTAGAAATGATATTTATATCGCATTATCAATATTTAGAAATATTTCAGAATGAACATATAAACAGAATATTTGCCAGGAGTAAATAAATATTGAAATTATGATATAACAACAAAAATCAATTGACGCTTCAGGTCGTCTTCATTGATTCCAGTGTCGCATTCGCTTTTTCAGCTACAGGAAAACTCGGAAAAACCTGCAGCACCACATCATCTGAAGATTTTGATGTGCCAATGTCCTCTCTTTCATAAAACAAAATGTAGGGTGACTCCAGAGGCTTCAATCAATTCAAGACATCGCCAGAACACTTAGTGACACGACTATGGTCAAACTCAAACCAGTCTGTTTTGTCTTTGACCAATGCGTAATAATAACCAGATTCAACGCCAGAACCACAGTGAACAATGCCTGCATGTAGATTAGAATAGTGGTCAATCAAATTGAAGTGTTCATCTATTTCGAACCTTCAAGAGTTTGGTGTTTCAGTCAGAGTCATGTTTGAAGATCATCAGTGTTATTATTAGACTGACTGGTGTCTCAGCTATACTTGTTTTCTTATAATACTCAGTTAGCAAGGCGCATGTTTGGCAATACAGTTGATCACCACCCGTTAAAGGTTCCATTTTAAGATGATTTCACAATAAGCTTTGCACGGACTGGTTATCAGTCATATTAGGAAACGCTAGTTGAAGTTCCAGAAAATCACATACATTTTTGTTACCTCTTTAACATTTACTACACAAAGTAAGCAAGTGAGGATTTTTCCAGCAAAAGATCTATAAACACAAGAAGAGATAGACTGTACGAAACCATTCAATTCAGAGCGGTCAACAGTTTTGATTCTGCTGTTTTTTTTTTTGCTCACAAAAAGTATTCAATAAGAACCCCAAGAATTCGGAGCAATCATCTTGTTGTCCTAACGAGTATCTTGTGTACTTCAAAAACTCCAGGAAATCGGTTGGTGGGAAAAATGATACATTCTTACGAAACTGCAACTGCATAAACAATTGTTTGAGTTTGGTGTCTAAGTTGGAAACATTCTTGTTCTCGTTCACCGTTAAAATCTCGTTCTTCAAATTTTTCGTCATGAACAACACTTGTAAAATGATATCTGTTTAAAAATTTTCCAATAACCAGCTGTCGCACCCCTACTAACGACAACCCTCAGAAGTCAAAACTTGTGCAAGCTAAGGACTAACGAGGTCTTACCTTTTAACGTGTGATTCATGTAGCAAGTGTTTCCTAAATCATCTAATCCAATTTTCTCCGCAATATTTTCAGGACAACTGTCTACTGATTCGTAACGAAGAAGATGTTTCACAGAATCTGCATCAGAACCCTTTCTGAAGCTACAATGAATCCTTCCAAGTAGAGTAGAGGGATCGATTCGGCTCTTGCTTATGTGAAGGAGGAAAAGGACCAAAGTAGCATTACCACGTTGAATAACAATACTAATTCTTTCTATCAAAAAAGAGGTAGAACGGTAAACTTTCGTTGCGTGGCCTATTCTCCTTCCAAGTTCATGAACGAATAACAGAGACTCCGGGCCATAAACACCAAAAGTTCCAACCACTACTGGATGGAACACCAAGAGTTTTTCCGTTTCGGTTTTTCTCCAGATAATTCTGCGGTTCCAGTAGACTTCGAGCTTTCGGCTAGATGGGAAGCCGCGACCGTGCCAATGCAAGTAAAGTCCCATACCACAGGTTTACCGAATTTCCACAGTATGAGTGATATATCATCTGGTCGTTCACCATGATTTCGACTGATACCTAAGGGTTCCAGAATTGCTAAAACATCCGCTGACACCATCGCTCGATTCAATATGTCGTTCACCTGGTGATGTCGAGATGTACGCCCTCTTCTAATCCTGCAACTCAAACCATGCGTACCTTTCTCATCAACAATACTACCGCAAACACAAGTATGAGGCACAAAAATAAATTAACTCATCCTAAGCCCTACTGCTATTCTGAAAGATTCATCGTCTAATAGTGTTCCAAGAGATGCAACAGGTAAAGCATCCAGTCAAGCACCCGACTCTTTGAACATTGCTGCTTTCAGACGAGCCTTATCATATACACTTGTAGATTTCAGAAGTTCATCAAACTGAGTCATTTGAAGAAAAGGAGGTAGGTACGTGAAGAAGATGGAAAGTAATTGTTGAGAGAATAATAATATACATCTTTATCAAAACTTACTGAAAATAAAAACATTCTCTAAGACCCAAACAGATTCACTTTGGTAAGAATGACAAAAATGTGGACTAGAGGAATCTCAAATTTCTAACTTTTTTTTCTCGAAATGTTATATTCGAAGCTTTAAGCGCTTTCAGTGCCATACAAGCACATACTATGATATGTATAATATTTATTTGAATTATATACATGAATCTGTAGTATCTAATCCTCAATCATTCTGGTCATACGTACATTCTAAGCATAGAACCTCCCGTATTCAAGGTAGGATGGAATATGATGGCTTCACTATTGATTGTCCAGATGAAATTGTAAATAGTTTTGCAAATTTTTTTCACAGTACATATTCACACTCTGCAGTTGATGAAAATACTTTGCATTCATGCTTATCAAATTCAAATTGTTTTTATAATAATATAAACTTTGGAAACATCAGCGAACAGAAAATCGTTTTTTTCACTTTTGGTCCTGATAAGATACTGTCCTTTTTTATAAAAGACTAGTTGTTGCCCGCAGCTTCGCCCGCGTAGAATTTGGTAGTTGTAGTACTAATTTTCGCTGCTGTTCCAATGTTTTGACAGAATCAGAATCAACGAACTTAGGCGTGCGCGTTATAGAACAGTGCTTTCAAAATATTGTTCTACAGCTCCATCAAGTGGCGAGTTACAGAAAAATTGATAGCCTAAAAACCTTCTCTATGAAAAATTACTTATACATATCAAGTTTCATCACGATCGGTTGAGCGATGTAGAACTATATCACTTACCAACCAACCAACCAACAAACATCCATTTTTATATATTAGATTGCATCGGTGTAATGGTATATCCCTTACTGACACTTTTCAGTCTTGCAGTTGAAAATAATAATTCTCCTGAATTATGGAAGATATTACGAGTTTGTCCCATTTTTAAGTCTGGAGATCCATCTGATATTCGGAATTTTTGTCCTATCTCAATCCTATCGAACTTTGCATAACTTCTCGAAATTGTCATCTACAATTGCGTACATTCCTCACTTCGTAATATCATATCTCCGCAACAACATGGATTTATGTCAAACAGATCCACCATAACAAACTTAATTGTATTCACCCAAAATATTAGTGATGTCTTAGATAATCGTGGTCAAGTTGATGTGCTAAAGCATTTGATCGACTTGATCACATGATCCTTCTACAAAAACTCCACCAATATGGTTTCCATAATTCAGCAGTACTTTTCATTAAATCCTACTTACTCCAACGCGAACAGTTTGTATCTTATAACGGCTATGACTTTTTTTATTACAATCCGTCATCTGGAGTACCTCAGGGGTCAAATCTCGGACCACTTGTGTTCTTATTATTTATTAATGACCTCAGTAATTATGTCCATTGTAATAAGTTATTTTTTGCAGATGATTTGAAAATATATTTACCTGTCGAAACTGTTGAAGACCATAATAAATTGCAACGACTGTTAGAAAATATACAGACTTGGTGTGAAATGAACAAACTGTATCTCAATGCATCAAAATGTAAAGTAGTGTCTTATAGTAGGAAAATGTCAGTCATCGAGTACAATTATCGAGTAGATACCATTTCACTATCATGAAGTAACTCAATTAAAGATCTTGGTGTATATTTTGATCAAAATTTGTCTTTTCCAACCATATTAGATCGAAAGTAAGTGAAGCTTTGAGAGTTTATGGCTTCATAGTTCGCAATTGTAGATCTTTTTCAAACATATCTGCTCTATTGACTCTTTATATAGCCTAAGTAAGGTCAAAATTAGAATATGGCTCTGTTCTATGGTCTCCATTCTACTAAAATACATTAATTGCTGCTATAATACATTAATTGAAAAAGTTCAACGTCGTTTCCTGAAGTTTTTTCACATCAAATCTTATGGTATCTATCCTGATAGAGGTATTCCTTATGAATCTCTTACCATAACATTCAATATTGAAAGTCTTGAATTACGCAAAGAACTTGCTGGAATAATTTTTCTGTATAAATTACTACACAACAATGTGGATGCTATGGAGGTGTTATCTTTTATAACTTTCTGTGTGCCTAATTTCAGAACTAGAAGTACAAAAACTTTTTACAGCCGACTGGTCAGAACTAATTTGTATTTCAAGTCACCTATCTTTAGGATTTCCAATAATTTCAATTTAATTTCAAATTTGTGTGATATCAATTATGATTCCTTAGAATATATTGTTGACACTGCATCTCAGTATTTTAATGGTTTTCAACTGTTGGGTAATAAATGCTATTATTATTATCATTATTATACCACTGAGAACGATAAAAGTCACCCCCTTAACTTTTGAACGGAACAAGCTATTGAGGTCGTGTAAAATTCAGATGAAAAGGTACCACTTTTACTACCTTTTGGCATAAAAATGATTGTGATCACGTGACCCCTCTTCACACTAGGCCACGTGACCATAGTCATTTTTATGCCAAAAAGTAGTAAAAGTAGTACCATTTTACATTTTACCCGACCTCGATAGCTTGTTCCATTCAGAAGTTGAGTGGGGGTTAGGACTTTTTACGCCCTCAGTGTACGTATACCTGTCGCGCAATAGTATTGTGGATAACAGGGCCTGGTGTGAATCGTGGAGGTTCAAAGTTACTTCAACCACGTTGAAGATCATTTTGATACATTTCTAGAAACTCTTGATTGTCCGATACATATTGAAGCCAGTGACTTTTGATCAAAGGCAACATCTCTGGTCATGGTCGCATCACACTGCTCACTACACATCATCCTCTTGCTGTGAGTGTGTGTCATCAAACATGAAAATGGTCAGACGCGTCTGATAAATGCTAAGGTATTTTTTAACATTATAAAGTGTGTTCGCCCAAGTAAATGTGGTGTTTTCCAATAATTGATCTGAAAGATTTTAAGGTTTTGAGTAGTTCTTTGCACAATAGTTTCAACATCATTTAAAAAATAATTTCCACTTTAACTGAAATTATCTACAGCGCCAGTGATGACATCCATCACAGATCAGATAGCGCTAATTGTTGGATCATTGATACAACATTCAGGTTCTCCAGTATTGCCTGCTACAGGAAAAACCAGAAAGCGATTTCCCGTTCGCCAAACCATGTTTTTCTAAGAGACGGGATCCTAAATGCGACAATTTTGGGTTCTGGTATCGTCTAACTCTAACAAATATGTTGTTTCGATTTAAACCCATACTGAAATGTACTTGTGTCATTGTCTATTAGAATGTTTGAAAAAAACCAAGTTTGTAGATTGGGATTGGATTCAAAACAAAAAAATATCAGCTATGTCATGCGTAACGATCCAACTATGTCTAACTGTGAATATGTATGGTTAAAAAATCGGTTTTCAGTCTGTTGACGTTTCGAAAAATCTGTTTGCATCTTCAGAATACTGAAGAGATGAAATTGATGCTACAATTACAAGACACATGTACAATTAAACTGTTGAAACTGAAATGAAAATAGGATTCAAATTACATACATTAGAATATTGATTTACATACTTTTAATCAAATCAATTTTTTTATGTGAGTATGTTCTTCATTTAACTTCAATAATTTAATAGTGTATATTGTATTTCTATCAATTATTTTTCATGTATTTTAACGATTTGCCATTGTTTTAGTGTCCCCGAATTGCAAACAGATTTTTGAATGTCGACAGATTAAATAAACTAAAAAACTTTTAACATAATTATTTGAAAGCCTACTTGGATTGTGAATCAACAAAATCAAATACGATTCATCCTTGTCTCATTAAAACTGATACAGTTCGAAATCATTTATCGGTTTCGTTCCACCTCATTTTCCGTTCAACTGAACGTACGAAATCTAAAAAAATTTCCAAAGCTTTCAAGTTTCCCAAAGCTATTATAAAACTCAGACATCGTTTGCCCCGATTATCTCAAAGTCAAATCAGACAATACAATTGGAAAAAGTCAAAAGCTTTTCCTTCTATTCAAAAGCGACATGTTTTTCGCATTTATTTCTTTTGATTCAAAAACGGTACCATTACTTTGATATTGCGGCGTATAGAATCAAGAAAAGAAATGTGTTCTACACTGTGTGTGTTTTAATCTGAGTTTAACTTACTTATTACAACACTGATTAGGACGTAAGAACTATATCGTTGATTCAAATTCTTCAGATAATAAAGTTCTTATTAAAGCACTAATAGATCGGATTGAAACATGACGTCATCCTTTTTTCCAGAGAAATCTGAAAATGACTCAGGTATGCCTTTCAAAGTGATGGTGGAGCAGACAGTAAGACAGTGAGAATCTCGCAAGGAAGAGAAGCCGTCACAACCAGTGCTTGCACTTCTCTACATCAGAGGATTATCGGAGAAGATAACAAGAATTGATTCCAAGTACAACATCAGAACCTGCTTCAGGTCCGGTAACACTATCCGTAGCACCCTCACGAAAACCAGGCCACCAAACGTGGACTGCGAGTCCAAGAATTGCATTTACCGAATACCTTGTGAATGCGGCAAATCCTACATCGGTGAAACCAAGAGGCCATTGCCGCAGTCCGCATTGCCTTGCACAAGAAGCATACACAGCGAGGAGAAACCAGCAAATCGGAAATAGCAGAGCATGTTTGGACCCATCAACATAACATCAAGTGGTCCCAAGCTGAGATCATTCACAGGGAGGAACACTGGTTCAGGAAAAAACTCAAAGAAGCTGCATACATGTTGTCCAGCGACGCATTCAACTAAGCTGACATAGAAATACGCAACATATGAAAACCCATAATAAAACGGAAAACGGACAACTCACGCCAAACGGCCAAATTCCGCGGAACCGGTGAAGAGAAAAGAGAGAAGAGGGGATAGGTGAACACACTCGAATGACCTATAAATAGTCATCTCTCGGAGTCTAGTCATGACCCGAAGACGATTGTGGATACTGACAATCGAAACGTCGTGAGATATTTCAAATCATATATTAGACAATGGAAGTCCGAACCAATGAAATTGATCGGGTAAGCTGTGCACGTAGCTGTGCACGTATGTAGTTATTCTCAAATCTTGAAATTCATCTCATTATATATACTTCACTGTGTATCTTGGGTGAAGTCACACAATTAAACTTCACAAGCAGATAAGATTTGAGTCGAGCTATATAGGATATAATCTTCGCGAAAATCATATGATCTCGATTACAATTTATAATAATAATAATAATTGCTTTTATTGACAAAATGCAGTACAACATATAGTAGATATTAAAAAAACAAAAAAACAGGCAGTTCTTGAATGATATCCTACATTTTTGTCAAAAGGCGGAATTCAGTTTCTGATCTTGTCATTTGAGTAACGCAATCAGAACTTGCTCTTCCATTCAACCGTTGTTTCATCTATTGTTTCATCTATTGTTTCAAGAGGTACTCACATTATGTCAACAAAATTAT
Source organism: Leptinotarsa decemlineata (assembly GCF_000500325.1). Classification (NCBI taxonomy): domain Eukaryota; kingdom Metazoa; phylum Arthropoda; class Insecta; order Coleoptera; family Chrysomelidae; genus Leptinotarsa; species Leptinotarsa decemlineata. The sequence continues at coordinate 81,160 of NW_019291265.1, forward strand.
ATAATAATCATCCTATCGACATTAGAAATCTCACAAGTCTGAATTCATTGAAAAATCCTTTTTACTCAAAAATTCATTTTATTTCGCTAACGAGTAATTTGATCTACACTATTCGATCTATATCTGCGACATACTTTTATTATATCCAATGTAGTTCTTGAAATGCCTTTAAATCTGTATGTGTAAGCAATTTGCTTTTTCTTTTTACTTCACTTTCTATTTTCAATTTTATTTTGATATTAGTATACCATGAGGACATTTGTATTTTTGAGACTAACTGACGCATTGCTATGTTTATTTGTATAGAAATGAAGAAATAATACTACTACTACTAGGATAGGTTAGGTTAGGACTAAAGTGAGTGGGTCTATTCGACTCTCCACCGCAACTCGCAAGGGTTTATTGTGGCTCACACCTATTCACACTCTACCAAATAAACCCATCTGCTTAATGAAGCCAAAGTGTGTATGGCGAGTAGTCTCTCAGGTCAAATGGTAAAAGTACGGCTCTGCAGAACTCTAAAAACCTGATTCGGTTCCCAGCGGGGCAGGTACAAAGTATATGCTCTGCTATTTCATCATTTTCCAAATAGAGGCGAAACACACTGTCTTCCGAGAGTCCGGAATATCTGCATATGATGATTCAAATGACAGTGACCTGTAAGGAGGCCTGTTAGACATCGTAGTTCATCCCTACTGTAGTCCAACAACTGTTTAGTGTCAAGCTTCAAAGGGTGGATAAACGCCTTGGAGTGAGCCAATCCTGGAAGATTCTGCAAGAAGTCCATAAATCTTCTTGCCATCCAAGTGTTCAATCTTTGTTTGGCAAAGCGTAAAGCGATGCCAATGACAGGTTCTGGTCCGATGCAACTGCTTGCAACCCCCACCTTTGCACGGGAGTCACCAGCGTCATTGCCTTCCAGGCCAGTACTGCCAGAAATCCAGACCAGAAACAATATGTTAAGTCTTTCTATTGAGGAGAGTCGGTTTTGGCAATTTAGACGTTGCTCAGTAGGAGCTAAGAGCTTCCAACGCCGCTTGACTGTCCGAGAATATTTTAATATACTTGTGTATGAGGTTGACATATATTACATACAGTGTGTCAATTTTAAAACTTACAATGGGCTATATCTCACGAACGAAAGCTGATATCGAAAAATTCTTGAAACCTTTTCTAGGATAGTAAGGGGGAACTAAAGTGACATGATAGAGAACTCGCCCTCATCAACCCCCTAGGCCCCACCCAACAAAACACAAAAAGTTTAAATTGCAAACCTCTACTTGTGATACATCATTGAAAAGACTATCCAGTGGTATGAATAATAATGGTACGGTGTGAAGCAATAATTGTGAACCTTTGGCTTAAATGGAATATTTAATGAGGTTTTTGTTGAACTGCAAATTTATTAAAAATGTCAATTAAGTAAATGTTCAAAGTGGGTTCCGTTATTCTGTGAACAATAATGCACGAACTTTGGCAAATGTTGTCCTAGTAGAGTCGCGACATACTTGCGTAATTCTTTCCCGCAATTCTCCAAGTGACGCAGGTTGAGTTTCATGAACAACTGACTTGAGGTGACCCCACAGAAAATAGTCAGGTGGCGCCAAGTCTGGTGACCTCGGTGACCACACAATGGGATCTCTCCTTTCAATCCAATTGTTCGGATAATTATTATCCAACCAGTGCCTAACTGAAGCTGCATAGTGAGGAGGTGCTCCATCTTGTTGGAAGTGCAGCAAATCTTCATCTACAGCTAGGTTGCCTTGGTCATCCCTTTGGTTCTCTAATTCATGCACAATTAAAGGTTCGATGGTGTTTTCCAGCATATCGAGATAAATGACGCCACTTAAATTGTCTGATTTGAACAAGGGACCAATTATAGCGTCGCCTAATATTCCTGCCCAAACATTCAGTTTTTCAGGATATTGAGTGTGACCTTCTCTGAATCGATGCGGGTTCGCATCACTCCAGTACCGACAGTTTTGTTTATTTACATTACCATTCAGCATAAAAGTACATTCATCACTGAAACAATTTTTTTTAACATTCTCGGTTCAACGCGAATTTTTTCTGTCATGAAATCACAAAACTCAATTCGTCGGTCTAGATCATCATCGCCTGGTTCTTGAATAATTTGTGTTTTGTACGGGTGAAACTTATGTAATCTTAACACCTTTCTAACCGACTTATGTGAAAGTCCTGTCACTGCAGATACTTGACGCATTGATGCAGTAGGCTCCATTGCAAAATTTCCAAGGACCTCAATTTGGATTGCTTCATTCAGTAATCTTGGGGCATTCCTTTTTTTATTTTGCACTGATCCCGTTTCTCTAAACTTTTCAACTGAATCGCGGACGTACACGGGACATACATTTTTGTCCGGATCCCTTTCATGAAATATTTGAGTTGTATTTAAATAATAATGGTTCTGGGAGGCAAATATGAAAATTATGTCCACGCGCTCAGGAATACTGCAAACCATCGGGCCAACTAAAGCTAAATGACAGTACAACTCGTTCAAATGGTGAAAACTAATGACATTTGAAATTCTCGAACAAACCAAAAATTATTGACTCTGACCGAACCCAAAAAACAGATCTTTCCAATTTGTTTTGCAAAAACGGCAAATTGAGTTTTTATTTAACAAAAAAAGTATCGACAGACACTTATCATTCAAAATAATAATCCGGAAAGTAGCATTATAAATAAAAAGTCATAGTGGGCTGGCTGATATTAAAGTTCGTGCAGACTTTGACAATAGGCTGTATCATTTTTTACAAAACAATGGAACCCACTTTGAACATTTACTTGATTGACATTTTCAATACATTTGTAGTTTAATATTGTTATATAGTAATTGAATATTCCATTTAAGCCAAAGTTTCACAATTATTACTTCACCCTGTGCAGTGATTATTTATACCATTGGATAGCATTTTTTATAGTATTTTCAATAATGTACCATAAGTAGAGGTTGATGAGGGTGAGTTCTCTGCCATGTCACTTCAGTTCCCTCTTACTATCCTAGAAACGGTTTCAAGCATTTTTTGATATCAGCTTTCGTTCGTGAGATATAGCCCATTGAAAGTTTCAAAATTGACACAGTGTATATGTATGAGTCGGTTTCTCTTGAGATGATTAACTTTTAGGTTTACAAACATTCGTATGACTATTTGGTTTTCCAAAAACGTGTTGATTGCTAAAAATGTTTGAGGAATTTGTCGTGTTGGAATTTGAATTGGTTGACTAGGAAAATTACGATTTTGATTCGAAAAATTCGGATTTGTGAAATTCTGATTTGAAATGCGTTCATTTCATTTGAAACTCGATTGAGAAAAATTGGAATTCCTTTGTTGGTTGATAAAATCATTTTGTGGTAAATGGTTGTGTTGCTTTTGAACTAGCAATAATTGCTGTCTGAATCATGGAAGGTAAATATTTTAAAATGTTATCAGAATTAATTTTTTTACTTTTCTGTTTTGTGCAATTTTTCATCTGCTACTTGTAAAAGAGAAGTCAAAGATCTTTGATCGAAAAATGAAATTTTCATTTAATTTTCAATTTCTGTTCACATAGTGAGTTCATTTCTACTCGATATCAAAGACATCAAACCGCGAAGTTTTTCAATCATTTCATCTTTCATATTTCCCCTCCAGGCAATATATCCTACCAATGTAGGAAAGTGATTATTGTTTTTCACTTTTCGATCAGTTCAAAGGTCGATTTTTTTATCATAGTTTCTTTTTTATCTTCAACTTGGTATCTCTTTCTTGTAGACTCAAGTTCAGCTCGTTAAGAGCAGCCAACGATTACGAGACTTGGTGGCATTTATTTATTGTTTCAATTGTCCATATCGTTAATTTCTTCCCCATGGGTTGACCAATAATTGACTACAATGAATAATCAAACTTAACTTTATTTAACTTTAAATACAACAAACACTTCAACTAACACTTCAACTATTATTCGAATATCTATCGCCTTACTAGAATTACTTCACGTACCGCACTGTAAAGTCCACTCGACTGTGTCGATATGCTCGTGGCTAGCCTTTATATATCGTAATCGAATGCACTAGAAGATTTCGCCGAAATTCCGTCGAAATCGGTAGCATTTTTCTCGCTACATCTAGAGCGGCAGCGAACATCGTACATTCGCGCGCTCTCAACTACGTCACAATTGGTTTATGGCTACCTGTGGCGGCCACCGTTATTTTCTTCAGGGCATGATTTACAACAATATATAAGACGGCGGAACCACCATACACATACTCAGACAGTATGCCAGTAAAATTTGACCTCTTTCATTAACAATATTTTTTAGCAATCTTCTGAATGTTATCTGCTTCAATTCCATAACGAATGTTTGGAGAACAAACTGAAAAG
>NW_019291266.1:0-71807 GCF_000500325.1 Leptinotarsa decemlineata
CGGATATAATTGGAGTATCGTGAAAACTAATTTTGTTTAAATATTTCATTTAGTATTGTTACCTTTTACAAATCTACAAAATAATCAGAATATTGAATTTTAAAATGAATACAAATGTAGAAAGGGCAAAAAATTAATGCATTTGATAATGAATTTGTTTTAATTATTCTCAATGAATTTTCTCCAATAATATTTGTTCTATATGTTACGTTCAAAAACCGAGCGATATTACTGTTTTGTTCACAAAACGATTTCAATTAAATTCAGTTCAATAAGGAAATGGAAACTTCACAATTGAATAAACAAAAAACTAACAATAACGTTATTTTCACGAGATCACAGAGCTGCCACATATGATAGGCAAGAGAGAATTCCTAGGAAAACAGTATATATTTCCTCAATTCAGAAACCTACTGTATTCTAAGAGATGAAACTACAACCAACCCTTTACCAGAAAGCGGTAAAGGAAACCCTGAAACCATGAAAAAATGTAATTTGTCAGTAACTTGAATTTATGAAATTTCACAAATAAAAATAAATGAGTATCATCTGGCGACGTTTCAAAAACTAACCATTTTCTTTATCCAAACCATTTTAAATCAAAACATTATAATTTGTGGTTATAATTCGTCTTTTGATGTAAATCAATTTGATATTATTATTATTGACACTGATATAATCAAATTGATCGCGGGTGTGATAATGAAGATGGATTAAGTCTTCGAAACGTCACCAGATATGTATACGAATAGAATAGGTTTCCGCGGTTAGGAATTTTAACATCCGAATTTCGGATTGAACCGCGCTCAAAGTTTTGCATTTTTCGACGTTTCAGCTTCGACTTTGGAGCCATTTTAAAGAAGTAGAAAAGTGTGGCTGTACTGAGAAACACACTTTAGGATTTCGATGTTCTGGTATTCAAACCTTTGAGACAGTATGACCCTTGTTGACCCATGTTTTATCCAAATAAATGAAAAATTCACCCAGTATTCTGGCTTTCTTTATTCCTCTTGAATAATTTCTTCTCCATTCAAGAATCTTGTCGTTTTCCAGAAGTGAAGTTCAGCTCTTGTAATATCTTCCATAATCTAGTTCTTATATCGAAAAAAAACTGTGTTCACGAATAACTGATAAAACTATGTGATATTTATGTGAAAAAAGTGTACTGTTCTTCTAATAGAATTATTGAATTCTTCGTCGATAACCAAACACTTTATGCCTGTGGATACTTTCGACCTCAAAAAGCTGTTGTTTTCCTTGAGTTCCTTAAAAATTCTAAAAATTGTCGATCTATTGACACCGGTCATACTCGCACATTTTTGCACTACTTCCTCTTTACTTTTCATTTCGGGCGGATATTGTACACTTGAAGGAATATTAACATTCATAACAATTATTTTTCAATTATATTTAGTGCTGACAGATTCAGACGCTTCAAAGTACCCGAATAACTATCTTACATGTTGTATAGCTGTTCATTCAACGCGCTCTCGAAGTAAACTGAAGAATATGACTGAAACTGAGACTAACCCCTCTATCATGGCCTTTAAACTCCCAACAGAAAATAATGTGTAACATTTTCTTCCTGAATATTACTGGAGTTTTTTCCCAATACCAAATCGTTATTTTTAACACTTCGACGCGTGTTTCGATCACCAAGTGATCATCTTGAAAGAGGAAGATTAAAACTGAAGAATGTCTTGGTTCTTCCTATGGAAAAAGCCAAGTCGGTCCTATTGATGTGTGCAACGTGTCTGTTGACGGTATAATAAAGGAATATCTATTTATACCGCCTTCAAAAAAAAAACAATGTTTTTTCAATCCCCTTCAACTTAATACTTATTTGTTGAAGAATGTATTGGTTACTACTGGACATATTTTCACATTTGTCGTAGTTGATTTGTTATTTTATTTGTTATGAATGAGATTTTTCAAGAATAAAATCTGTATTTTCATTTATCCAATTCGTTGTGAGTAAATGATTTGAATGCAGTACGCCTATGGCACTGTAAACCACATAACAAATTGGCGTAAGGATTTAAAAAAATGCTGATATCCAAACAGCGGTAGTCTCTAGACATTCGACAAAAAGAACAACAAGCACTAACCCAAGTAGACAGGACGGTCTCTTCAGCAACAAGAAACCCTCATAAGTCGTCACCGTTGCCCATCCGTTGTGAAAAAATCACTTCAGGAAACACGCGTCAAACACTGCTCATCTTGCTGTAGCGAGAGCTCATGTAGTAGGATTTCATCCCGCCACACCATACAATCAGAAGTCACAGAAAACAACAAGAATGGTGTAATAAACTAGCATAAGTAAAAGCATGAGTAGAGTTTGAATTATCATCACAACTGAAGTTGAAATTTTGATTTAACCCTCTTTTAAATTTCACAATAAAATAATTCCAAATGGCTCAGAATAACGGTCAAATTGAACACTACAAACTTTCAGAAATATGTTCAATTGCTTTAGAATATGATGGTGATTCAATTTCGCTAGGAAATTTCATAAATGCTTGCGATCATGCCGAATGTATGGCCGTAGATCAACAAAAAACTTTACTTTCAATCCATATTAGAAATAAATTAAGAGGAAAGGCTGCTCAATTGATAAATTCCAGAAACCCAGGAACTTATCAAGAGATCAGAGGTTTAATAAATTCTCACTTTGGTGATACGCTACATCTAATGTCACTAATTCAAGATTTTCAGAGAATTAAACAAAACCTAACCAGACAAATCAATTCATCCAAAAGAATTAAGGTCATTTATAAAATAGGCCTACAATAATTCAGACAAATAATAATATAAGAACTCATTATTTCGATTATAATAACTATAATGGCGATAATGAGTATGACCAGATGAGCATTTTTATAATGATGACCAATACCAAGATGATTATAATTCATTTTATGATGAGAACACTTATTTTCAAAATCAAAATCAATACGAGAAAGAGTAATTCTATGAGGACTTTCACAGTACCCTGTATTTAGACGGTAGTTTCTTGTTTCGTCAATTCGTGTTTCGTCACTTAGGGAAATTTTACCTGTTATGACCCATTTTATTCTTGTTTCGTCAACTGCAAAATATACCCGCTTAAGGTGTTCTTGTTTCGTCACCTCATCTTTGCACCTGCGCTAGTTTTGTTTGTTTGTTTATAATAACACTAGCTGACCCGGCAAAGTTCGTACTGCCTTGAAATTAAATCAGGGATAATGTAGGATTCTAATGGTAAAAGAATGTTTCAAATCGGTCCAGTAGTTTCGGAGCCTATTTAATTCAAACAAAAAATCTTTCCTCTTTATAATATTAGTGTAGATTATTGTAGATATTACCTGCGAAAAGGTCAAAAAGGTACAGGTGACGAATCACGAATTGACGAAACAAGAACAAATCATTTAGACAACCCTCCTATAGACAACCCTCCAATAGACGACTAATGAGTCCAAATTACCAACAACCCTTCAGACAAAATCAATATCCAATTACCACAAACTCAGTATACAGACAAGCTATTAATAAACCCATCATGCGTACCACAATTAATGCAGTCATCAATACGAATAGAAGTCCCGTTCGAACAATGAACAAAGAACAATTATTCGCGTAAGCCTGATTCCAAGCAACCTCTATTATATAAACAGTTTAAACAACTTCAAAATACTAATTGATACCGGAGCAGGAATATCAAATTTAGGAAAACTGTCGATAATTATTCAAAACGATTCAAAGAAAATATTCAAATAACCGGAGTAACAAAAGGAAAAGTAGCAATTAATAAATCCTCCGTATTATGACCCTTTGGCAAAAATAGATTTAGATATCGATTTTGACAGATTTTCGGGGTGCTATTTTTCGAAACATTTCCAAGGAGTATATGTTGATATGAAATATCAACAATTGAAATTGAATAACGGCACAATCCCATCGAGAAAAGCAACAGAAATGATTGAAGACCAAAAACCAGAAGTGAAACAAAATCAAAATTAAGTCACTCTTAATCCTGAAACATCGACTGCTGAAATAAATGATATTGTTGAGTATACGACGATTTTGAATACTTAGAAGACGAAATTCTCATCAACAACAAAAAATCGAACCGAGAGTAAAAAAGTATTTAAATTAAAATCAAAACTGAGACACACAATGCTCTTGTAAAAATAGATGGAAAAGGTGAATTTTTAGTAACAGTTGTAAATGGAAACGCAATTGAAAACTCTATTGACTACCCAGACTCACAATTTCAAAAATTTAATGAAAAAAACATTTTCGTGAAAATCGTCCAGAGCGTACAAGATAAATACAAAGCTTGCTCCCTTCAGAACATTCAAATGAAGGAGAACGAGAATTGATCGAAAACCTTTGTCTAGAATCCTCAGAGATATTTTATTTGGAATGATATCCACTAACATTTACGAGTGAAATAAAACACTCTGTGAAATTAAAAGAAAACGCACAACCAGTCTCAACAAAATCTTATAGGTATCCACACATTCATAAGAATGAAGTAGAATCTCAAATTTCAAAATTAAAAGAACGAAATATAATATGACCATCAGTCACACCTTGATCAGCCCTAGTTTAAATAGTACCTAAAAGACTCGACGTATCTGGAAAATAGAAATGACGCGTTGTAATTGATTATAGAAAATCAAATGAACTTATAGTAGACAATAAATCCTCTATCTATCTCAAAATATCTCACACCTTTCAGACCAGTTAGGAAAGTGTCAATACTTCACAACACTCGACTTAGCACCAGGATTTCATCAAATTGAAATGAATCAAGAAGACATAGAAAAAACTGCATTGTCGGTAGAAAATGGTCTCTACGAATTCCCGAGAATGCCTTTTGGAATGAAAAACTCACCATCCACGCTTCAACGTGAATGGTGGAAGTGGATTGCATATTAAGTGAACTCAGAAATGAAAGATGTGTAGTTTATATGTTTAAAAAAATATGTTTAAAATAACATAGGTTTTTTCCGTTAATCAGCTATCGCACTCCTACGAACGACAACCCTCAGAAGTCGAAACTTGTGCGAGCTAAGGACTAACGAGGTCTTACCTTTCAACAATTGACGAGCACTTGCAAAATCTAAAATTAGTCTTCAAACGATTACGTACAGCTAATTTAAAGATACAACTCAATAAATGAGAATTTTAAAGACAAGAAATTGCATATTCAGGACACCTCATAACCAAAGAAGAAGTGATACCAAACTGAGAAGAGGTTAATTGTATAATAGTTTCCCAGAGCCTATAAACGCTAAAGAAATAAAACAATTTTTAGGTTTAGCAGGTTATAACCGAAAATGTATCCCAAATGTTTCTAAAATATCTAAACCAATGACACACTTATTACAAAAAGATGTAAAATTAAATTTTGACAATGCATTCCCAGATTTCAAACATAATTAACGTCAACCCCAATTCTAATATACCCAAACTTTGAAGAGCCCCTTACAACAACAGACGCATCTCCATGAAGAAAAGAGAAATGAAACATTCTATGTTTTTTATCACTTTTATTTGTAACTAACATTACTGCAGTTTCGTCCTATATGGATATTTTCAAACTCTTCTTTGCAATTGGAGCAGTATTATCACAAGGACCCATAGAGAAAGAATTACTAGCTATGGTATGGGCAGTTAAACATTTTCGTCCTTACCTTTACGGAAGAAAGTTCAATTTTATAGTAGACATGGTTTAACACGGTTATTTTCAATCAAAGACCCTGACAGCCGATTAGCCAGATGGCGTTCGAAACTAGAAGAATATCAAAGTTTGGGTATAATTTATTTATTAGTGTTTTATGAGTTTTACCTGATATTCTGTGAATATGTTTTTCCGGTAAATATTGAATTGAAAACAGATATGTACAGATAACCGAATAAAGCGGTATAGCCAGTATAGTGACGATTGTGTATTTATTTTTTCCCATTGAGTATTCTACAAGTGGCGACAAGGATTATTTGGATCTCTTTCAATAAACAAAGTAAGTGAAACGATATTTCATCTGAGCATTTATGCCTAAATAACTAATGCTAAGACATGCAGGCAATATAACCCGTGTGATCGTTATTGAAAATAAATGTATCATGAAACAATGTTGAATTAGGATGATTGGCATTCAAGATGTCAATACATGGACTAACAATCGGCAAATCCTTTGTGAAGCATGGGTTGGGATAGATTTTATTTGTTTCCTTACCTATATAATTATCTCATTTATCCCTAATCCACTAATCTCTCCTAAACTCCTATTCTCTTAAGATTCTTAAATGCCAATGTGTCTCAACTGACATCGTGAAGACATACATTCGAGAGATTATTTCATTTAATTTAATTTTCATTTCCATTTGATGTTAATTATCAGTCTATAGACATAACAAAATGTCGAAAAAAAATTAAACTACGTACCTATTTTGAAAATGGTGCTGAAGTGTGTCGATGAGGCAAGCATAAACAAGTCAAACTTTAGGGGGTATTGGCCTGTATATGCATTGTTTTGATTATGTTCGAACTGTAAAAGTGGACATTTTCCACAGGGCTTTATGACCCATAACATGGCAAACCTTATGACCATTCAACCTTTTGAATGTGAAGGCGAGACAGCTTCTGTTGGCATTAGATGGGAAAAATGGTTGCGTTCTTTCGACATTTATCTTGATGCTTCGAACACTGAAAATGCAGCAAAGAAGAGAGCAATCCTCCTTCATTGCGCTGGAATGGCACTGCAGAAGGTATATTACAACTTCCCGGGGGCACATATTCAACCCAGTTATGATACAGAGGTGGATGTGTACAAAGTAGCAGTTGATAAATTAAACGAGTACTTCTACTGAAAGCAGTCAAATATATATGAAGTCATCTTTTCCGTCTGACAAAGAAAGATCACGGGAAAATTTTTGAAAAAATTTTGGTTCGACTTAGAAACCAAGCAGCTAAGTGTAAATTTACTAATGTGGATGAACACATGATAGATGATAGATTCTTGCCACTGGTGATAGAAAAAATCTCGATTGAATTATTGTAGAAGCCAACGCTCTGGAAACTGTCAATAGACAGTTCTCGCTCGAAAGGATGTTCCCGTTGTGTCCCACTAGGTGGAAATCATGTAGTAAATGAGGGTATAAAGGGCATAACCAATTTTACTATCGAACGAATCCAAAGAAACACCAACATAACAATTTCTCAGGTCACAGTAGGGCGAAAATCAGGAAAAACATATCCAACGACTCTCCAAAAGATACTGCGAAGGAGGAAGAAATCGATTATGTCATTCAAATCGGCAACGACAGTGTTACAGCGTGTAGCATTGGGGGAGTTGCCATTGGTATTCTGATTGACTCTGGAAGTAAGAGTATTATACTATAGGATCAAACTTGGGCTAACATGAAACAAAAAAAACAATGTCTGGGACCAAGTGAGGAATCCAGAAAAATTGCTTTTTGCTCACGGAAGCAAATAAGCTCTGAAAATAATGTGTTCTTTCACATAAAAACCACAATAAGGCCAACAGCGAGACAGCGACTTTTTACGTAATAAAAAACGGTTCTAGGTGCCTTCTCGGAAAAATCAACTGATATGGCCTTGGAGTTCTTAAAATTCATTTGGGAGTTTACGGTATTGGACAATTTTCAAAATTTAGAAACGTTGTAGTTGATATTCCAATTGATCATACAATGAAACCGGTATGTCAGCCATATCGAAGGATACCGATTCCCTTAGAATCCAAAGTAAAGGAGAAACTTCTGGAACTGACGGACTCAGACATCGTAGAGGCAGTGAATGAACCGGCTAAATGCATTTCTTCAAAGAACCCGATTCTCAAAGAGAATGGGGAAATCAGAATATGTATACAGTGCATTTCTTTAATGTCTCCCCACCCTTTAATATTTGAACGGGTCAGCTCAAAAAATTGAAATTTGGGATAATGCAATCAATGCATGAATATTTGATTTTGAAATGAAATTGACAGATGCAATTTTCAAGATGGCGACTTGACGCCATCTAAAAAAAATTGAATGGAATGGGGGGTCTTGTTACACATCATTTTAAAGCTCCTGAAGAATACTTCACAACCCTAGAATGGAAAACGGCGAATGGCGAAACATTGAATAATTTTCTGAAGACAAACAAATTAATATCGATATTTCTAGAAATATTCCTATTTATCTGCCTAATGGCAATTCCAACAACCCGATAAGGTTTGATAAGTTATTTTTTGTTCATAAAAACGACAAAAAATGTCAGTACGACAATGAACATCATTGTTCAGTTAGAATATTCTCATTTTGTTTTCGGTTTTACTAGTAGAGAGGTACCATATCAACAATCTTTAAAATGGTCAATTCTCGTCCATTGGAAAAACAATTGAAGCGATTTTTATTTACAGTGCGACTCGTAACTTTCACACGACCGAAAGGATTTTCAATGAGCGTTTTCCGAATCGTAGAAAATATTTGAGGAAACTTGTATCCAAACTCACAACTACCGGTAGTGTACAAAACAAAAAGCCCCCAGGTCATCCGTCCATTCCGGAAGAACACCAAGCGCAAATAATTGGTGGGATGGTAGTAAATCCTGAACAGTCTGATTATTCCGTCGCGAATGTTTGTGAGGTGTCTCCTTCTACTGTGTAGAGACTTTTGAAGAGGAATACGTATCTTCCATACAAAATTCAAATGATACACCAATTAACCGAAGAAGACCCTGATCGAAGGACAGAATTCTGCGAAATCATAACAGAAACCATTGCAAGGCATCCTACCTATCTCCACAATAATTGTTTTAGTGATGAATATACATTTTTGTAAACACCAATGTTCACAGAAAAAACTGCCATTATTGGAGTGACACCAACCCTCACGTTTTCCAGGAAACACATACTTAATATCCAGAAAACATTAACGATTGGGCAGGAATATTGGGAAACCATATTGTAGAACCTCTATTTAATGATCAAAATTTAATAGGGGAACTGTATTTGAATATGATGGAAACTACTGTTGACCCTCTCATCACTGAAATCGTCGAAGCGAATCCTAATGAATTCGATATGGATATTGTATTCCAACAAGATGGAGCACCACCACATTTCTCCAGACTACTAAGAAACTGAATTTCACTAGTTCGGACTTCCATTGTCTGATATTATATGAAATGATTTGAAATCCCTGAAATAACTAAAAGAAAATAATTTCAAATTAAAGAAGAAGAATAAAAATTAGCGACTGGAGAAATGTACGGTAAAATAGATTAACAGGTGCAGTCAAGTGTAAAGATGGGCAACACTTGTTTACCAAAAGAAAGAAATACAAATGCACGCAGCAGAAGCGAACCGCACACTTGAGGTTACAGTTAATAGATCATGTGCTTACAAGAAAACTATAAAAATCACCTGCGTGACATCCGGGTTCAGGACATTATACAAATATGAAGGTTATTGAGTGTCTTAATATAGATACAGAAATTGATAATCGGACATAGCACTCAAGAAAGTGGCAGCAAACCATGTACACATATTTCGGGCTTCTGGCTCATCATCAGTATGGTTCAGCCAAGTGTAAGGATGAGCAACACTTGGTGGCTCCGAAAATCTGCTTCAATGTGAGAAATTCGCCTACCCAATTCTAACTGCTGAGACCTCAGGTCTACAAGTTCTGCAATCCTCGCTTTTTGGCCAGATCCAGTATAGAGATGCTGCATTTAAGACAATTCCCAATTCACAGACTGCGCATAGAACTACAAGAGTTTTCAAATTGTGAAAGAGGAACTTCCACGGCATCCTCCTGTGTTGGCGGAACTACTTGTATCCAATAGGTTGATGTATCTCCAACTGAACGACTTGCACGGAGTGAAGTTGTGGTGCAGTTTACGGTCCGGTAAAAACTTTTTGAGAAACCACTTGTACTTGGCCGTAAAAGAGCTTAGCTCGTCACCTTTCCTTCTGGACGACGGCTTCGGGTCACTTCCAGATCACTTTGACCTCTTCACCTTCTTCTCAGCTTTGACATCTTTACTTTCCCTTCTGCTCTTTTTTGAGTTTTCAAATTCATCCTCCGAACTGAGCTCGAACCGAACCGGAGGTAGCATATTCTTCGGTTATTCCATTCCATCACTTGAGTCTGATGGCAAACCAGTTCACTCCACCAAGAGAGCGCAGGATAGCTCAATATCGAGGAGCGATTTCTGGAGGTTTGAGTCATAAATTTCTTGAAAATCTATCATGGTGGGGGGGCGAATAAATTGATGGCACAAGTAGTAGGTCAAGCATCACCTTTCTTGAACTAGCATTGAAACTCTTTAAGAACGTCTTCATAGAAGCTCTCGCCGGGGGTGGCTCCGTAGCTCCTCTGGGTGGACGTCTTGGTGGATAATCACACTCCCCCAGTTTGCTTTCTCAAGTTCCACCTAGGTTGAAGGTGCCATCTGAGAAGTAAAATGAAGTAAAAAAAACAATAAATATAAAATTTGAAAGTGTGTACTTACTTTGAAATGAAACTGGCGATTCCGAAAATCCTAATTTGTTGGGCACTGAAGGCAAGCTGGCTCAGGCTAGGCACTAGAGGCAAGTTGGTTCAACTGGCTCGGCTAGGCACTAGAGGCAAGTTGCTTCGATTGACTACTGTAATCGGATGATTAGCTCAGGCCTCTTCCTGTGTTTCGAAACCATAAACTCCACTCACTTCTCCGTCCCCAGCTTTACCACCAGTAATATACTGAGTGGAAGTCGTGGTGGAGCGGTTATGGGAGAGAATTCGTTTCGAACATTCGATAACAATTGTTGGGCACAAAAAATTGGAATATATTTGAATATTTAGTTACCCGATTGCTCTCCGAAAAATGCAATGAGGAGATCTAATTTTTCATTCTAGGTCTAAACATGTTCCACATCTGCTCAACTTTATCACAATCCTCATGGGAAACATTATTTTCAATCAGTTTATCACAAGAGTCTACCTTCGATGGTATATTTGAAAAATTAAATTTATTCAAAGAATCAATGAAGTCGAACGGAGAAAGCATCTATTCGCCCCATAAGCCGAAACTTATCATTTTCTGGAAAATATTTTTCATCTAAATGTTTTTCATCTAAATTATCACCGAACTGTTGAAGAGATGTGGACATACATTTGAAACTATCGATGAATTTCATTTCCAGAAATACTGTTATTTGGCCATTTCGATCCAATTTCTTTTCTATGAATATATGTTTCATAAAAAACATATTTCTCGTCAGTATGAGCGTGTTAGGAATCACACGTTGAGAGGTAAGACCACGTTAGTCCTTAGCTCGCCCATGTTTCGACTTCTGAGGATTGTCGTTCGTAGGGATGCGATAGCTGGTTAACGGAAAAACATATTATGAACATTGTTTAAACATATATTTTTAAACATTAACTCATCTTTTAATAGTACATGACTCCTGTATGAACAAGCGACTCACGAAGGTTATGGAAAATCATAAAAATGAAGTTGAGCAATTTGATGTTCAGATTTCAAATGGAATGTGTAGCTCCATTTTTCCTCATTGAATGGCAGTGGTCACGTACTCTAACGTCACACTCTACAAATATCTTCCCACAAACGAACACTTTTGCTGCATCAGCACCTCTGTATGATACAACTTCAAGAAAATAATGATCAGAAGAATACTTTAGGAGTTATTAGAAAGTATATGGTTCATGTGGATAAGTTCTTTATGTGTAGAGTTAGAAGGATTTGGTCATTTGTGTGCACCGATTTCAAAATAAATTTGAAATCAGCATATACAACCAACTAACTTTCAACTGTTTTGTAAAATTTTGAATTTCAAAACATTCTTGGGTACATATTCATCAAATTTATCAATCCTGGAAATTAAAATAGCCGTTATTGTCAACATGTGATTACAATCATTCAAATGATGTTGCAATGAAGCCCGCTTATTATCAAAGTGTATTAAAAAGTCGACACAAAAAACTTTGTATGATCGACTTAGATATTTCGGGTGATACTAATCTCGATGAATCTTCAATTCAATAATAATGACTGCCACCAGAATCATTTGTGATATTAAACAGATTCACGGACTGTTACGTTTACGTTTCGGATAGTGTAACGGGCTTCATCTTCAATTCTACCATTTTGTTCATATTTTCCAATTCATAAATATTGATAGAACATTCAATCATAGCCTCAAATTCAGAAATATTTGTCAACTGAATTGGAAAATCGATACCTGCTACATTCAACATGATGGAGGTATGATGAAATTTTACAGGCTCTTATATTGACTGGATACAAAGCTGAAGTCACAGCCCTCGCAAAGCAGTACTAGTCTAGTATTTGATGTAAAAAGATCATCAAAGAAAGCTACACTTGTTGGCATACGAAATTTCCTCTAACCTCTAACCTGCCACCACATTCAATTAACAACCTTGTGAATAGATCACATACCTGAATCTTGATCTTGTCTGAAAATTTTACCGCTTGAGCAGTTAAACTATCAGCAGAAGTGTTATATGCCACATTAAAATCATTTGGTTGATCAACAACTTGATTGGAACTATTGAATGATTTAACTGAAAGCTCCTTAGTTTATAGATTGTAACGTCTAAACTCCTCCATCTTTACTTTTACACATTTATGGATCACTGACACTATTATTTCATCAGTGTGAAAGTATCCACGAGTTCTAGCCATGGATTTGTCGAAGTGAAGCGGAAGATTCGATGATCAGCGGCTCCCAAAATACGGACCAAATTCGTGGCCAATCATGAATTTACCGAACAACCCGAAATTTATGCGATTAAAAACAAGTATAACAATGAATCCTATATGGTAAACAATGGTTTTCAGCATTAATCTCAATCAGATAATCACGAATTAATATTCGTAATCGTTCAAAAAATATCTGAATAATGAATAAAACACAACTGTGTGTTTAGGAAATCTGAACAAATGAACTTTAAATGTTCAAGCCATTCTCGAATATACCTACACAGTAGGTTGAATGAACTGACGCCTATCAGAAAACAAATACTCCCCTAGCTAATACCTCGAAGGGTATTAGCATATCCCACTGACTATTTAGAAAGTTTTTCTTTCCTTATATAGAGGAATCGGGCAAATTTCGGTTATGCAGTTGGTTAGTACCTCGTTCACTAGACGAGGAATATCAATTATGGAATATCATTGACTTCAGGTCGATGATGGCAACTACCTTGCAATGACGAGTGGCCAAGGAGCTCGAAACTGGTCTGCAGGTGTACCCGTTCCAAAATTGAAAGTCTATTCTTTCAGTTTTATTTCCAACTGCATATGCAGGAAATCTTCTGTGAAGATTCCTGCACTGACGCCAGTCGGATATAATCCAACGCCCTTCGTGGTATTAGCCACGGGAGTAGTTTTTTTCTGCTAGGCGTCAGTCCATTCAACCTACTGTGTAGGTATATCCGAGACTGGATTGAACAATCAAAGTTCATTTCTTTAGATTTGTTTACTGCCAGTCTTCAAGTATAGCCCACTGACTATTAAGAAAGTATTTTTAGTGACTACCATGTTTCGAAAAAAACCACACTTTTTTTTTACATGACAGGAAATCGATCTTTGAAAGCGATACCCCCTACAAATTTTTATTGCATTTAGAGCAATGTAGGTAAGCCTTACCAGATTTTGCATGTGGTAAACATATTTTCAGTTACTTCAGACCTCATATTTCGAAAACTATCAAATGACGGAAATTTGTCATGAAAAAAGAGAAGGAATTGTTGGAATAAAACAAATATTTTTTTGTTTTTTTTTAGATTGTATAAGGCTATTAGATAATTCAATATTATCAATCTATGTATGGTAAGTCAATTTATAATGTTCTTCGTTGCAATATTGTCAAATCATATAGGTGAGTGAGTATTTTTCAAAATTGTTTTTTATATCCTCAATTGAACAGTTATCAATATGAAACGACGCGGAAGACCTCCACACGTAAATGTAAAACATTTAGCTGAATACTTCGAAGATATTTATTCAGGTAACATTTATGAACAGATCAAAAATCTCAGTGCCGGATCAGATTAAATAAAGAAGGCGGCTGTATACCTCTTCAAATAAGCCGATGAAAATACATGCTACGAAATTGTGCAAACTGTCAGAAGAAATTCAGGTGGTTTCCTTTATTTTCTCAAACCAAAAATCAATATACCTACTTCAGAATATAATAATTCGAAAATGTAATATAAATAATGAAAATCGTAATTTATTGAATAACATGTTTAACACAAAACATGTTTTGCAAGACTCCGATTCCAAATTTGAAACAAAAATCACACCAGAATTACCAGATTCTTTACATTTAGATATTGTACCAGTAGCTAGTGGTACATCAGCAAATATTAGTAATGTCAATAACTTTAAGGAAATGAGAAATAATCTCAGAGAAATTGCGAATACGGACGAGAATGGTTTTACAAGCATAACCTCTTTTCCCTGTTTCGATAGGACCGTGATAACGTTAACACCAACGTTCGGTATTGGTACTCCAAATGATGTAATATCAGATACTCCCAATTCCTTTAATAACAACTCTAACTTCATCCGATCTTCAGAAATATCAACAAGTAACGAACCAAATACAGCAAACATTTGTAGAACTCCATGATAAAATATCAAAAAAGAACAATATTATTCCTATCAATTCGACAAATATTAATTCAGATAATTGGACTAGACCATCCTATAGAGATTGTAGATTCTTTGACGGTTGTTTCAACATTAACTAGTCATAAGGAACTTCTAACAATTTCAGAGGGGAAAAAGTTAAAATTAGGTTACATGTATTCATTGAAGCAAAAGATACAGTGTTCAAAATGATTTATTTACGGTGTAAGCGTATTGTGCCCACAATTCTAAAAAATTTAAAATTTTCATTCATCATGTAAACCGCCTCAATGACCATAAAGTTGAAGTTTTGAGTTCATGCCGGGATTATAATCACTCAAAAGTGTATAGCAGATATGCGAAAGGGGTTCAAAGACAAATTTTCATGCAAAAATTAAAAAATATTAAACCATTATTTCGCAATAAAACAGTTTGTGACTCTAATGCAGCAATAATGTTAAGTAGTAATCTCCAGAATGTAAAGTCCGATGCAGTTTTCAGAGAAGTTCATTCTGAAAAACTTACCAGAAATGATCGACATAACGATGATATTGTAGATCTAGTTTTAATACAGAGGGATAACCCTGAATACATAAAAAGTGTTGGCCAGTTTCATGATTCTTGCTGTGAACTAAGTAATTTTGAATGTTTGCTGTGCATTAAATTTTATAATAATAATTGACAAATCGATTAAGATACATTTGTTTGATATCATCATAAATTATAATATATTACATTATATTATATTAGAAGTTTCTGTAGATATTTACAATTCAACATGAAAAATAATTTGAATTTCAGAATATTGAATCAATTTATTTTATTAGGGACTGTTCATCATTATTGNAATGAATACATTTCAAGGAAAAAATCCTTTTGAAGAATAATCGAAAAAGTTATGGATTTTTCTATGAAAATTATTTTATTCAAGGTGGGGGTTGATTTTCTTCCCGAATAAAATATTTATTTAATTTAATTCGGGGTGGGGGTTGATTTTCTGTCTGACAGAATATTTTGGCATATTTGTCTTTTCAAGTACGCTAAAATGAATACATTTGAAGAAAAAAATCCCCACCCAAACAATATTTGAAGAAGTTGTGGATTTTTTTGAATTTTTTTTCATTCGGGGTGGGGGTTGATTTTCTGCTCGAAAAAATATTGCAATAAGGGCCCTATTCTGTTGCTGGAATGAACGCATTCTGAGAAAAAAATCTTCATCCACGAAATATTTCAATAAGTAATGAATCTGATGAATCCTGGATTTTCTTCAAACTTATATGTATATATTCCAACAATTTCTAATGACTTGATGATCTCGACAATTTTTGATATGAAGTATTCATTGTTATACTTGTTTTTAATCGCATAAATTTCGGGTTGTTCAGTAAATTCATGGTTGTCCACGAATTTGGTCCGTATTTTGGGAGCTGCTGATTATCGGATCTCACGCTTCGCTTCGACAAATCCATGGCTAGAACTCGTGGCTGCTTTCACACTAATCATTATTTCAAATAGTTTCAATACTTCATGTTTCAATCCATTAAGAAATGTGGGGTAATTTATATGGTGGTTTTGACTATCCAACCTGAAGCTCACAATCCCACACTTGAGCGTTGTGCATATAATTTCATCAACGTCTTCATATTGAATACATGCATTTGTTCTACGCTGCAATGTTCTCGGATGTATATTCATCTGATCTCTTGTAATAGTCAATTTGCAGCACTACCATGTTTGCATTGCTGGAGGTGTTGGGGATACAACCTCCGCCTCTTCGATCTTGATAGTCCTTCATCACTCGTGAGCGAACAACACTCCCGCGGATGACGACGCAGGTTTTCATTCCGACTAGAATATTTTCCACATTCACTGCAGGGACACATCTCAAATATAAATATTAACCCATTAACCCACGATGAGGAGAGTTTGGAATGCAAAAAACATTCGAACCATACTCTTTATGAGAGCATACCCCCCCCCTTCCACCAAAGGGAGAGCTATGAGGTTAATATTCAAAAACATATAACACATAGTGAGCTCAAAGTCATATATCGAGTTTAAGTGCCAATTTCGAGCTTCATTCAAGGTCAAGTAATGGAGGGAGGTCGAGACCCGGCAATGGCATCGTACTAAGGTTGGTAAATGGTAACTCACGTTTCATTTAAATGCGGCTTGCCAGTTTCCAGACTTCTTTCGGTTAGCGGACTTCCTTTGTGATCACGATAAAATGCGTATAAGCTCACTGAAAACCCAAGAGCGTGAAGAATTTCGTGTTTGACTGTCGACAGAAGTATTTCCAATTCTTGACGTTTTGTGGTGATGCTGTTCGGACACAAATTTGCGTGTCCTGCGATCGGTCTGCAACAAAGAAATTTTTGTTCAAATTGTATCGTTTCTGAATTCCAAAATCCATATAGATTTTCAATAGTTTGAAATATTCATCCTCGTAGATTCAAAACATATTATAATAGTGTTATAAATTATGCCCTAAAAAAATTACACCGGCCGTCGCTGGTCGTCAGAAATCAATTGTGACGTGCTCCACTCGACCTCCGCTCGCGTTCGTTCTAGATGAGGCGAGAATAATGCTACCGGCTTCGATGGAATTCCGGCGAATTTTCTACCGTCTTCGATTGCCAAATATTAACGCGACCCACTCGCCCATCGATATAGTCAAGTGAAGTCAAGTCAAGCGACAGTGCGGTGCAGAGCAATCTTATAAGGCGATAGATATTTGAATAATAGTTGAAGTTTTAATTGAAGTGTTTTGTTGTAATAACAGTGAAATGAAGTTAAATTTGATTATCATGCAGTGTAGTCCTACGGGGAAAAACGTAACAATAGAAATGAAAAAAATAGACCGAAATATACAACTTGTTCAAAGAGTTCAAACCATAGGCACATTCAATTCAATATTGAAAATAGTCCAGGATCAGTAATGAAATATCACAACTCAAAAGATACACTGATTTGATCAAAAGCAAAATTGACCTGTTCGAGCATTTTTGCGTTGAGTTACAAAAAAAGGAGAAAAGCAAGGTGCATACTTTTCGTTGGACCACTCGATATGTAGTTTGAGTGTTAGTCTAAAAACAAATAACACACCCAAGTCCTTATGAGTCATCTTGTAGAAGTTCAGCTTCTTCATTGTTAGCCACAATCTTAATAATTTGAGGTCATCGGCGAACATATTTTTTTTTTCTGTATTACTTCTTTGATATCATTCGAAGATGTTGAATAGAATGGGGAATGTTCCTCAATTAGGGTCATTACAGCAAGTGCAAGTTTGAAAAAAATGAAGTTGAGTTTAATTAATGAGTTTTTCAAATTCACTTCAAAAAGTATTCAAATTGATGTTTCAAATGTTGGGTTTTAATTTTTAAAGGGATTTGTAACCCCATTCCAATTTTGGACAATCGAACAGGGTTATATCATATTTTACCCACAAATAAGAAATGCATAGCAAAAGATGGTTTAATGATGTATGCTAGTAATAAAGCTGCAAGAGTTCTTATGAAAAAACACGTGCAAATTTGAGCAGGTTCATTCTGGCGATTTTACGACTTCAGGCCCAATTCACAGGGAAGGGGCAAAGGTCTGCGCCTCGTCTCTGCCAGACGTCCATTCTGTGTGAATTGAGCCTTAGACCTTCAAAGCACACTCCAGAGCACCCTCTCTCCTCTATTTTTACCATCATCCAGTCGACCAATCAGAAGCTACCTCGCGTACAGCAGAAAATGCAAATCAGTAGAAGAGCAAGCTTAGTCCGCTAAATTGTTTGCAATTTTCATGATATCCGATCGGAACCTTGAGGAACACCCAACTTGAGGTAGGTGCGATTCGGAAAGTGGTGAGGAGCGTGTGACGTATTCCATGTAGAGAAATCGGAGAGAGATTCAAAGAACTTGGACACCCTTGGGACCACGCCTAACCCCTCGGGTCCCCTTGAGACTACGCATCACCGCCTTGGGCTCCCATGGGACTCCGCCTCACCCCTCGGGCATTCACCACTGAGCCCCCTTGTCGCGTACCAGTGACGTGGTCAACGGCAGCCAAGGAAAATTCTATTAAGAAAATGTATCTTTATGAAAATAGAACCCAGGTCATCGGCGTGGTAGACGTTGTGCTTAGCCTCGACACCAACGTGAGATATTGGAAGTAATTGCGAATTGTTGATATTTATGTCGGTTGTTTTGTCGGAACCGAAACTGACTCATTCTCTATTCTCAACCGCATTTTTTGATTTCCGTAGAATTTTATAAAAATTGTGAAATCACTACAATATAGAAGATAGGAAAATATCCTTAAATTTGGGGAATAATTGATGTTTCATAAAAATTGTAAATTCTAGGCTTGGTCGTATGAAGGTTCATTTGTCGAATTTTCGGACCCCTGAACGGAACCTTGTGGTACACTCAGATTGAATTATGATACAGAGTGGTGTCGGTCAGCCAATCAGAATGAAGGGAACAAATAAAACATAAAAACGTTGGAGGTGATCGTCGGCGTGGAAGGTGGTGGCGTGGTAGAAGAAAACGAAAAAGGCACAACATGTCAGAACGGCACTTGGTTGTATATTCGCTAATAATGACCGAATCGACACGTACAACACTCAACTTGAAGGGAAACGAATACAGAATATATAGATAACGAAAAAAACGAAGATGACGCAACATATCAGAAGGGCACTAACTAATATATTCGCTAATAATGATCGGATCGTCACGTACAGCACGTTAAATGAAAGCGAAATGAATGCAGAATGTATCGACGAAGAAAAAACAAAGATGACGCAACATGTCAGAAAGGCACCAAGTTGTATAATAATGATAATAATAAAATAATATCGTCTTTATCACCTTCTAATACATTTAAAGCAAATTAATACATTTAAAGATAAAAGGTGAAGTTCAATTTACATGATGACAAGTCATCATTCAATTGCTCTTCCACTTAACCTCAAAAATGTTAGTAGGCAAAGGAATAAACAAAAAGGATTTTCAATTATCTTAAAATATTATGACTATTTATAGATTTGTAATAGGTAGGTAGCTATTGGGTCGTTAATAGTTTGAAGATAATAAGAATTGTTTGAAATTGGTATTAAAATGATTGAAGTCATCTCGGCAATGATCGGATCGTCATGTACAGCACGTCAAATGAAAGTAAAACGAATGCAGAATGTATCGACAAAGGAAAAATAAAGATGATGCAACATGTCAGAAGGGCACTAAGCCACATCACTGTTAATAATAGTCGGATCGTCACGCTCAGCACGACAAATGAAAGAGAAAGAAATGCAGAATTCATCGACGAAAAAAAAAACAAATATGATGTCGAGAGGTCACTAAGTTGTATCTTCACTGAGAAGCACATGTGAAGTTGTAGAAATGTTGATGAAAAAATATGGAAATTTGATCATCCACTTTTGACATATCTTTACATTACATGCGAAATTAAGCACATCCAGTAATGAAAAAATCTCATTATACTATTATACTAAAATTAATGATATATTTGGATTCCCTATGATGGGAAGGTTTCGAATCCGTCAAAAACAGGTCACTTTCGGTTTTCACTTCCGGTCGTCCGATTTAGATGATTTTGACATCTATGGATTTGTTTATATGTCATGAAACATACTTTATCATTTTACGAAGCCAAAAGGGTCTCATAACCTATTTGGCAGATGTGGGTACTCATTTCAAATGATTTCATTTGTAGATGATGAAAAACATGATACCGAGTACCTAATGTGGAAACAGATAGAAAGATTTGCAAATTCAAAAAAAACATTGGAGAAACTTGAAATTCGATGTTATCAGGTTATGAACAACTGTAAGTGAAATTCAATAGAAGCAGTTTGACTCATGATAGTCACCACTGAACTGGCTAGGTTGGTGTGAGTAGTTGATGGTGGAGTGGAGACCAGAATTAAATAAATAATTACAATCTTGAAGTAAATGATCAAAATTTCCATCTTCTGATAAAATACATGACTGCGATCGATTTGTCATCGACTGTCTGACATGTTCGAAAATACCCAGAGTATTTCTTATGACGTTGCAATTGTCAATTATTCAATTCCTCAAGTCATTCACAACTAGTACAAGAGTTTTATGAACAAGAACCTTCAGATGACCCCATGACTAAAAATTTAGAGGATTTATATCAGGACTGCAAGTGGCAAATTTTGAGGTCCTACACGTCCAATCCAGCGATTAGGGTAGGTGATGTCAAGATAAGAAAAAGAAAGGTGAAGTATTATACGATGAAGCGGTCATTTCTATCATGAAAAATTCGCAAAAATTTAACGCGCTGAAAAGATCATTTTGATCACTTTGACTACAGCAAAAAACGCGCATTTTTCAAGCCCCGTTTTTTTCAAAAACCCATACGATTTGCAATGTTACATGTCATGGAAAATGGTGTGAAAATAAGCCCATCTTCATACCATTACATGTCAGTTCGAATAAATAACCGTCCACAAATATTTGAAATTTTTATTTATTCGAACAATTGAAACTGATTCAATTGAAAATAAACCTTTTCTGTAAAGAACAGATATTTTTCACTTAGGATACTCGAAAACATTGGAAATCAGTATACTTCAGTTGAATCATGATGATTCGTAATAGCGCCACCACGTGAAGGGGCAATATTTTCCTTTTCGAATAATAAAATTCCTTGTATACTGTGGTTAGCGTCATGTTAGTTATGAGTGAGGGATTAGAAGAATCAGAAAGGGGGATGAGTTTATTGATATATAATCATTCCATTTATATGTTCACAATTACATTTTTCAAGTATCGATACATTTTGCTGCTATCGAAGTTTTTTGAATCTCTATACCTCAAATCTACAAAATAGTTAGTTGAACATTTATCAATGATATAAAAATCTTTTCTGAGCTGAACTGCAGCCAACTACATATCTACTAATAATCATCAAAAGGGGTTATTCGTCATCATCCTTAGTATTCGATGTTTGTAGGATAGAATAGTGACCCCAAGAAAGCGTATCGTGTGAATCTGAAATTAAATAACGTTTACCATCTTCAGGGCTGAGAGCAATCTTGTATTGGGCGATAGAATGTACTCAGTGGCGGATTTACCAGCAGACTGAGTAGGCTTGAGCCTAGGGCTGCGGATTTTAGGGGGCGGCAAATTTGTGCCAAATTTTTTTTTGTCTTACAGAAATGAAAAATTAATAAATACCTAAATATTATTAGATTTCACCACTTAACTGAACCTGTCAAAGTGGGGAATTTGACGTTTGTCAATACTCTTTTTCATATTACGTATTTGTGTTGGTGGTCTTATTTGGAGTGCGGTACGGGACGTGCGGGAACGAATGACGATCATTGGCTAAGAGTATCTGGCCGAAATGAAAGCGCAGGGGGCGGTCGGGTCACCGAGGAAGCCGTACGTCACGTTACGTGTGGCAGAATTCAGTTCGGGAGCAATAGAGAAAGATATAGAACGGCGTCAGCGGCGATACAAACTGGGAAGTCCCGTCCCGTATTTGATTTTCATCAAAACAAAAGTCACCCCGAATAATTGCGTCTTGCAATTTATAATTAAAAGTGTTTAGTGAGTTGTATACATAATTTGTCAATCATTTATCAAAAATTAGTACAAGTATTCTTAAATAGTTCAATTATTGTGATGAGTATACCAATTGTTTAGAAATTGTGCAGTTATTTTTAAAATCTAATGATGTTAAATATCAGTATCTTGCTTACTAGAGATTCGTATGCTGTTGTATGTTAGTATTCATTGATTTCATGGATTACATTATTTAGAAGCCCAGAAAAATTACCCAACTTGTTTAGAATTATTTTAGAAAATTTACTGGACAGGTTTAGAATGACTGTAATCAGTTCTTAATTTTTCATAAGATATGAATTTTTTTAAAAAGAAAGAATCATTTTTTAGTCTTTTAATTCTAAAATATTTTCGTCCACCGTCTTTTGTCCGTGTAGGGTATCGAAATGCAGAGGTCAGAAGGGGCGGCAAAATTTGAATAGCCTACTGGCGGCAAATGTGTTGATCCGCCACTGAATGTACTCGATATTTATCGAATCGAATCAAATTTTGGATGACACTCATATTCTTCCAATTATCTAAGCAATTCACATAATCATCGAAAGTAATTTTATTCTTTACCACAGAAGATTTGACCCCCTTTGCCTTCTTGGTAACCCCAAGCATGAGATGACTTTATCAATTTCATCCTCATCATAGCCCCACCATTTACCCATTTCTGCCGCTTCTGATTGATACCATCCTCCGTTACCAACACCCTAGTTGTATACAATTTCGATCTGAGGCCTACGTAATCAGTCGTAGGAATTGCGTTATTCTCATCTTCCATCATTCGGAGAACCTTTGTATTTACCAAAGGAACGTTTAACGGATTGTTGGAAGGGTATTCAGAAGTATCGAAGAATTTGTAACATTCTTGACGTATGATTTCATAAGGGTCCTGATTGCATATTTCATAAATCAGGCTATCTGTATCGGTGTAGAGAATGACACAATTATTTCCGAATCGATGACGCATATAGCCATAATGAAAATCGTATATGGTAGTCTTTGCCAAGTCTAAGATGAGTTGTCCCACTTGTATCGGTTTATTTGGAAAAACTTGCAGTTTCTTCAGTTCGACTGCCACCAAATTCTCTTTTGAAAATCATGCCATTTTTGAACTCTGGCTTAGAAATATAGGCCTCGGATCCGTAGCGACCAACCCATTTGGTGAGGAGATTCATTTTGACTATTTTTCTAATGTCTTCCTTGGTTTTGCCAAATTAGCTTGAAGATCCCTTTTCCGCAACTCAGTATTCAAATCAATATAGGACTTCAACCATGATGATTAGTATTCCATAGTATTCCATAAATTTTCATGCTGACAAGACTATTAACAATGTCTTGTTTGAGGGCGCGAAAATGAATCACATATTTTGCTTCGTAAAGGAGAGTAGCCATCAATTTGGTGAGCTCTCTTATCAATTTAGAGGGCTTTTTCGTATTGGAATTTATATGTTCAGGAAAGTATGGCAAGTCTTTGTGCGAATCATGTAGATGTTAAGAATACTCCAGATCCCATCGCCCATCCATACTGGTTGTTTAAGTCGAAATACATGAGGAATGTGTCAAGATTTGAAGGATCATAATTGTTCAAATATTTATTGTTCGCATGAGCTCTTCTCTTCGAACAAACTTTGCTAAGTCCACCTCGAATCCCTTGTTCAACAAATAGGAACATGTCAGGATGGGTAAGTAGATCCAATCCAACTTTGGTGTATTTGAGCATCGCATCCCACGTAAGGCCTGGTAGCGTGAAATAGTGGACAGGGTCCAGATTATGAGTCCGGAGGCAGCTAGCACGAAATTTTTCAAATACGTCAGCGATGAGAAGGATATCAGTTTGACCTGACATATTGACCTGAAGTCGGACAATTGAAACTCTTCCACACATCCTGAGCTCGTTGTCACAGTCTTCTGATTTGTTGTAAAAGGCATCAACATGGAGCAAGCAAGCTTCATCAAATCTATCGAAAGAATCAATATGATCATAAGGCATGACCCCCTTCTTAGTAAGTAATTTAACCAAGTCTGTAGGTAACTCGATGTTGTATTGACACCAGAACACTGTAGCCATATCTTCAGTTAATTTATCCATCTCATCAGCGAACCATTACACACAATCCTCTCCACGATATGCCCTATAGAAGTATAGAGTGTCATCGTATAAGCACTTCAAGTAGTAACCCACAGCTGCCGGACTATAATGTTGAGGTATTTAGGATCATCAGTGGGGTTTAAAACGGATTCCAAGTCGGCGTATATGACAAAAGGGGCCTTTTCTTTATTTTTATGTTTATTGAACTTGAGAATGTTGACCCTCGTAAGGCATCTTAATGGCTGTTTCATTGATTATCTGACAATCCTCAGTATGTTTGTGTAGTTTTTCTTGGGATCGAAAGTACTGTAGGCAGCGATCACAAAAGTACTTTTGACCATATTTTTACTCAACTGCTTCGATAAGAGCCTTTATAGATTTTTTATCCATACGTAGTGATAGCGAACTGGAGTTTCAGATTCATCATGATCGTGTTGATTCAGCAGTAAGTTCACATTTCTATTTTTTTTCCTCCGTGAGGTATGTAGGTAGGGTAATGAACGTTTTCCATTAATCTTTCAGGATGTTTACATTCACCGATATATCATTATTCAGTTTCTCAAATCTCGAAATTTGTCTAACAGTCATTGAAAACTTATTTCTACCGAGTTTTATTGCTTCAGAATAATGAGGAATGCACAGGATTGAGTGCTGAGGTAACAGGCTTCATCATCGTTTTTCACATTCATGCAAGCTTTTTTCAGCAAAACTTGAGGGGGAAGATCTATGAATGTGAACCCCAGCTGCGGTGTGAACTTATTGATATTCACACCCAAATTCAATATCTTCTTCAGCGCCCAGCCGCTCTCTTGTTCATGAAACTCATCGATCTGTCTGAAGTATTGGTGTTGCAGTTTTTTCATCGAACCAATCGTTGAGGGAGGTGTCGCTATATATGTGAGAGTGCGTAGTAGTGAAGTACTTGTACACATCCAGTACTCTGTCTCCCTTCACTATCTCAAATTCTCCGCAGAAGGTGGTATCAACCTTGATAGATTCATAGAAAATAAAATCCTTTAAAATAAGAGATATTTTCTTTACTGCCAGCAAACAGAACCTTGGCGACGAGGATTACTTTGTTACCCATACGTGCAAGTGCAGTGTTAGTCAAGTGAGGCCGAAATAATTAAAACTATTTTGGTGCAAATTACAAAATGACGGAAAAAATAGTAGGTGTTTTGGACTCATTAAATACCTTCGACCCAAAGTATTTCGACTTTTCGGTTTTCTCTGAGCGACTTAAACAGTTTTTATTGCCAATGAAATAACAGGAGATGATCGTAAAAAAGCAATAATGTTGAATACATTGTCAGAGAATTGCTATCTTCTAAAAAAGGAACTTATGTGTTCCCGACCTTCCTGAAAAGAAGTCGTACGAAGAATTGTGCAAAATGTTAACTGAACGGTTGAAAATTCTATAGCGCGAGACGTGATCCAAATGAATGTGTGTCGGACTGGGAAGCGAGGGTGAAAATGTTATCATCAAACTGTAACTTTGGAGACGAATTAGAAATCGTTTTGCGGGATATATTCGTCATAGGAATCATATGGAGATCATGGACCGGTTGTTCGAGGAGGATGCATCCAAAACTAGTGTCAAACTAAAAGATGTTTTCAAATTGGCCTTGTCCAAGGAGTCAGCCATGAAAGAATTCAGCTTGAGGGAGAGTTCCGGATTTGCCGATGCCGGTAAATTTCCATAGTCAGAGTGAAAAGGTACTGCAGCCGGCTCAGAGATCGAGTTCAGCAGGAAATTCATCTTCCGAGGTTGGTAGATTTCATCAGGGACGATTTCAGATGGTAAGCAAGTGCGCAGTGTATGGAAGAAAAAAACATAAATCGAGTGATTGCTATTTTAAAAATTGTACATGCTATAAATGTGGGTCGAAAGGCCATCTGGCCCCTGTATGTAAAAAACATCACAACATTTTTTGAGTATAGAAGAACAAGATAATATTGTTTCTGGGGAATCAATTTTAAATAGTCGAGGTCTGAATTCAGATAATGAAGAAAATGGTAATGTGATACCAACTTCCATAAAATTATCAGTAGAAAATATTCCGATTGACTTTGAAGCTGACTCGGGATTTGCGCACGCAACAATTTCAAAAAATCTCTATTTGGAATATTTTTAGGATAAACCGCTGTTAGAAAATGATTTAACGTTAACAGATTATATAGGTCTTTCTTTCAAACCTGTGGAATTCTTGGAGTTGAATATAACTTTCGAAGCTAATAAATTCATTCTCAAAACTTATGTTATTAAGAATGGAGGCCCTCCACTTATTGGTAGAAATGCTTTAAAAATATTGAAGCTAGGTATAGGCAAAATAAAATATGTTTTTTCGAATGGAAATTTTTGGAATGATGACAGGTTGAATAACTTAGTTTCGAAAGATAATGATGTATTTGATGGAGAATTAGGAACCTTCAACAAGTTCGAAATCAACTTGAGAATCAAGGAGGGGACCGTTTCCAAAATTTTTCAAGGCCCGACCAGTACCTTTGGCATTAAAATCGAAAATTGAAAATGAAATTAAACATTTAGTTGAAAATAAGGTTCTAATGCCAACTGAATTTTCTGAATGGGCTACTCCAATGTACCTATTTTGAAATCGAATAGTGGCATTCGCATATGCGGAGATTTTGAAGTAACACTGAACCCACATCTGGAAATACCCCACTATCCATTGCCACGTATTGAGTATTTATTTTCTCAATTGCTAGGTCGTAGAAAGTTTATTGAAATTGATCTTTCAGAGGTTTATCAACAGGTTGTCTTATCAGAGGAATCAAGGAAACTAGTCACTATTAGCACCCACAAAGGGATGTTTTCTTACACAAGACTTCCTTATGGTATCACATCAGCTCCATCGTTGTTTCAGAATATTATGAAACAGATGATTGTAATGCCAGGAGTTGTTTGTTCTCTAGACGATGTTTTGATAACTGCTGAAAATGATCAATTACATCTTGAAAAACCCGAAAAAGTTCTGAAACGGCTTCAAGATTGTGGGTTGAAGGTAAAAAAAGATAAATGTAGTTTTTTTCAGAAATCAGTGAAATATTCAGGTCATATAATCGATGAAGATGGCTTACACACTTCGAATGAACGAGTGTTAGCTATCAAAAATGGTTCGTCTCCCAAAACGGTCACAGAATTGAAATCATTTTTGGAAATGATTAATTTTTATGGCCAGTTTATTCAAAATGCATCAGATATAATAAAGCCTTTGTATAGTTTGTTGAAAAAGAAATACGAAGTGGTTTTGGTCAGAAGGATATCAGAAAAATTTTGATAAGGCTAAAAACATGTTAATATCCTCTTCCGTACTAGCACATTTTGACCAACAAAAAAAATTTAATTATGGACGCGTCACAATACGCACTGGGAGCAACATTGAGTCACATATTTGATGATAATTCAGAAAAACCAGTTGCTTTCGTCTCACGATTACTTAACACAGCCGAACTTGATTATTCTCGAATCGAAAAAGAAGCAGCAGCAATAATTTTCGGCATGAAAAAATGTTTTCAGTACTTTTATGCTCAACATTTTTATTTAAAGAAAAGGCCACAGATGCAATTTAAGGCAAGGTTATTTTAATGTTAAGAATGGCTGGCCTATTGTTTGCCCTTCTGATAGCTTCAAGCCGTACTTTTTACGGTGAAGCGAGATTACGATTGAACAGGACTGTGACATGTGGGGATATCGATTGATAGTTTCGCAAAAATGCCGGAAATATATATTAGATGAGTTACACAGTACACACATGGGTATGGTAAAAATGAAATCCTTGGCTCGAACCTATGTGTAGTGGCCCTTACTTGATAGTGAAATCGAAATGAAGGCCAAAACGTGTCAATCCTGTTCAAAATATTCTAGTAATCCACCGAAAGCTTCATTAACGGTATGGTACTGGGTCAGAGAATCATGGACGAGGTTGCATGCGGATTTTTTTGGGCCGTTGTTCAATAAGAATTTCTTGGTTGTGGGAAACGCAACTTCCAAGTGGATTGAGTTTGTGGAAGTTCATAATATTACCACTTCCACAACCATTAACATTTTTAGAGTCTTCTTTACCCTTTGAACTATGCACAGATAATGCAAAAACTTTCATATAGGAAGAGTTTCAGAATTTTTTACGAGCCAGCGGAATCAAACATTCTACTGGAGCTC
Organism: Leptinotarsa decemlineata; assembly: GCF_000500325.1. NCBI lineage: Eukaryota > Metazoa > Arthropoda > Insecta > Coleoptera > Chrysomelidae > Leptinotarsa > Leptinotarsa decemlineata. The sequence continues at coordinate 28,524 of NW_019291266.1, forward strand.
CCTACCATCCGGCCTCGAACGGTTTGGTAGAGAGTGGGGTGAAAATAATGAAAAATGCTATTCTCAACCCTAAAAATGATGATCAAAACGCTGATATACATTTGATTTTGAACCGATTTATTTTTCAATACCGTAATACACCTCATACTACCACGGGAGAAACACCGTCAAAATTATTATGGGGCCGCACATTACGTTCAAAATTGGATTTGATAATGCCCTCAGTAAAAGGTACAGCCGAAGAAAAACAAAATAGACGATAACAATATTATAAGGCAAAGAAAGATACATTTTTCGAGGAAAACAGTAAGGCATGGTTGAGAGATTTTCGACCAAGTACCCCTACCTGGTGCTCGGGTATTATAAAGCGAGTTCTTGTTTCCAGAGCATATGTGATTCAAACAGATTGTGGAATGACATGGAAAAGGCACAAAAATCAAATCAAAGCAAATTATATGACGAATAACGAACCTGTGTCAGTTTCAATCACTCCACGATCCCAAATAAATGGAACGAATGATGTAAATAGAGCGGAACAGTATACTAATTCAACCACATATAGTGAATTTGTAAATAATGGAAATGTAAATAGTAACATTATGATGAGTGATAATTTAGATAGTGGAACTTGTAATAATGTAAATAGTGAAATTACTAATAGGAACACATTTTCACCAAAAACTTTAAGGCGTCGTAGTTGAAAAAAAACAGTCAGATTTGACACAAATTTTTAATTTTGTTTTTCATTGGTGAGAAATAATTTTTGTAAATATATGTAAAATGTAGGGAAGAGGTGTTATATATTGGCATATTTGTCGAGTACCACTTTGTTTGGCTACTCGACCGTGAATATTAAAAAGATATTATTTTTATGGAGCAGCTCGACTTCGAGCCAATATGTGATTTCAGGCACAGTTTGGAGAATAAAATCCTTTAAAATGAGAGATATTTTCTTTATTACCAGCAAACAGAACAATTTCCAACATCTCACCTTGGTGTCGACGCTAAGGACCAAGCCTACCACGCCGATGACCTGAGTTCAATTCTTATACCGATACATTTTTTAAAATTTTATTCCCCTCAGCTTCCGAATACCACATGACTGGTACGCGACAAGGGGACGCAGGAGTGAAGGCCCGAGGAGTGAGGCGGAGTCCCAAGGAGGCACACGCTCTTTGAATCTCTCCGATACTCATTCCATCCTTCTCTGCATCGATTACGTCACACTTCTCTCTCTCCTACTCACTAAAGTGTCTCCGAAACACACCTACCTCGAGTTGGGTGTTCCACAAGGTTCCGACAGGATGTCATGAAAATTGCAAAAAATTTTGCGCCATAAGAAAATACATGGGATTTTGAGTTAGAAGTCGCTTTCTTCATCTACTGATTTGAAGTTCCCGGTGTACGCGCGATAGCTTCTGATTGGTCGACTGGATGAAGAAAACTTTCAATTCGAACTGACATTATACGGATGATTGTCGGAGCACTAAATTAAACGACAGTTGTTTTCCTGGAAGTTTTTTCTTGCAGTACGCTCTGCATGGACATTGTAAGAGAATGAAGAATTTTGGAGATAAGTGAACAAAAAGGAATATACATCGAACACTAAAAAGGACCTCGTGAATATGCCCATACTTTTTTCACAACCTGATTTTCAAGATGGAATGAAGGTCTAACGAAAAATTTTGTACGTAGGAAAGCAGAAAAATATAATCGTCTTAGACTATAACTCACCTATCCAAAGCGGATTCTTGTTGACAGTGGGCGGCATATGCGACAGTCAGCGATTTATTGCACCTCTCGGTCTGCATAGCGGAAACATAGAAAACGAAGTCGAAATCTGGAATGCCTTTGCCTCTTTTCGAACCTTCCACAATCCTGCAGTTCTGACCTGTAGAATTGCACGTCCTACAAGCGTCCAGATGATCTTCTGGTACTTCGACTTCACCGCACATCGTTTTTTCATTGCAGGTATCGATACAGTATGTCCAGCCGTCTTTGACAAACACCTGAGTGGCGCTGCATTTTCTGAAACAAAGATAAAACGTCGATCACGTCAGTGTGGTGCTAATGGCGGCTCTGAATTTTCCCCCCACCACTCGACCTTTATGACTTTGAATATCCTAAAGTACCTTGAACTATGAGCACGTCATATGACTTCGAAAACGGAGTTTGACTTTGACGATCGACTGTCTTTGATACATGACCTGGAGCCACATCATATGACTTTGAATGAAGCCTCTTAGCTTTACCTCGGATTTGACTGGAGAAGGTTGTGCTCATATAAGGAGTGTCGTACGAATGTTTCAGTCATTTTAAATTCTCCTCATCTTCGTCTGATATTATAGACAAGAAGTATACGTGTAGTGAATGTGGAGATTGTTTCACTCGAAGTGACAACCTGCGTCGTCATCAGGGAAATCCTTGTATTTCCGCGAATGATGAAGGGCCATCAACATCGAAGAGGCGGATGTTGAACCCTCTAACACTTCCAGAAATGAAGACATGTTTGTGCTGCAATTTGACTATTACAAGCGATCAGATGAATGTACATCGGAGAACTCTGCAGCATAGAACAAATGCATGTGTTCAATATGGAGACGGTGTTATACGCACAACATTCAAGTATAGAATTGTGAGCTACAGGGTGAATAGTCAAAATCACCATGTAAATTACACACATTCTTCAACGAATTGTAGCAGAAAGTTTTGAAACCAATCGAAGAAGTGTCAATGATCCATTAATGTGTGGAAATTGATAAGGTGTTTGAGCCTTACTATCTTCAAACTATGGAGCTTTAAGAGTCCCAATCAAGTTGTAGATCAATCGAATGAGTTGAATGTGATGTTGATGGTTTAGCCGCCCACGCAATAGAATTTTAATATCGAGATGAAGGGATGTGATGTATTCACAATATTGCTGTTTGAATGTGAGGAGATAATAAATTTTCAGGGACCTTGAGGATTTCTTCATATGGAGGTGAATGGCGGGTCCTCTTATATCAAGTTATTCAAATTCATAGGGTCGAGGGAAAGTGTTGTGAATGCTCTAAATCAGGATCAGTACCGCTTTGCGTGGGCTGTGATTTCAGCTTTGTATCCTGCCAATATGAGAATGTGTGAATCTTCATCATACCCTAACTTCTCCACCGTGTTGGATGTAGCAGGTATGGATTTTCCTGTTAAACTGAAAGATATTCTCAAATATTTGATGTAATCAATGACTGTTCTATCAATATTTATGGTTTGGAGAATTATTTCAAAAATGGTAGAATTGAATATGAAGTTGTAGGCCCGTTACAGTCTTCGAAACGAAGACTTTATATTTACTTGATGCTGCTGAATATAATGGATGATTCTGGTAAGTCATTATTGTTGGATTGAAGATTTATCGAGATTATTATCATCCCAAATATCTGCACAAGGTCATAGAAAATATTTTTGTGATGATTGTTCTTTTTACTTTGAAAATGAGCGGGCTTTATTGCAACATCAATTGAATGATTGTAATCACAAATCGACAACAAATATTAGAGTGGATGAATTCATTGAATGTGTATCTGAGAAGATTTTGAAATTTGAAAATATTGAGAAAGAGTTCCATTCGTTGTATACGTTGGTTTCGAATCAATTCTGAAACCAGTGCATTCAAATGAGCCAACTCTCACATAAATCGAACTTTTACCTTGTCAAATCTAGGAAGAGACTTGAGAAATATTTCTCTCTCTCTCTCTCTTATCTCTCTCTCTCTCTCATCTCTCTCTCTCTCACTATTTTCTAACGAACGCAGATCTAGTGGGCAGGGCCATAATGGAATTCTTAAAGCTCTTTCTATATTTGACAAGCTGTATCTTCATGAACGATACGCTTTCTAATATCTCATACAGTGCTCTTTTCCTGATTCCATTTCCGAATTTGTATTGTATAGACAGTATAGAGCAGCAGTTCTCAAACTTTTTTTGTGAGTGACGTAACCCTCTAGGAAAGCAAAATAAACAATAGTTTTTGAAAGTGTATTCTTTATTGATAAACATAATAAAAGTATAATGTAACAGTTATTTATTAGGTACTTACTTACATAACACGTATAGTAATAGAAAATATTAAAAAAGAAAAAATCTAACTAATGAGAGGTATGAAACTGTTTTCTATCATTCATCAATTGTTTGACATTGGGTTTGATAGAAGACAGCTGAAGTCTTTTATCAAGTTCGGTGTCCAGTCTATTGCGGTATTTTATTTTCGTGGCTGCATAGGTTGAGAATCCTGTTTCGCAAAAATATGTTGTTGGGAACGACAGGAGAATATTCAGAGCCATTTTGGCAATCATTGTTTTCAACAGTGACTTCATACTTGTGTCTGATGACATTTCTAAAAGAAATTCATATATCTCGTTTGACATACTTTCAAGCTTTTGTAAGTTGGGTAAAAAAGGATTATGAGTCCATGAATTCAATTTCATTTTCGTATTGTGTTTTTCGGGAAAATACTTTTCAAAAGATGCTCGCATCGAAGTGGAATATTTGTCCAATTCTTCGAATATTTCATCTTGAAATACTTCTGTGTCGTTATCACTATTACCCTCACTTAGTAAAGTGAAGCTTACTATTTTTTTCTCAATAACGCAAATAATCCAAAAATCTAATTTTATTATGAAGGCAGTTATTTTGTTACCGGCCTGAAACACTGTTTTATGTTTACCTTGCAATGATACATTTTATTCGTTCAGTTTTTCAAAGATATTTGGCCATAGAAGACAGTCGCAACAACCATGTTTCATTATGCAAACGGTCTTTCAAACTGAAAGAAGTATATGAAAAAAACATTTGTAACTCGGCTCTAAGTTCAAATAGCCTTGTTGAAGTTTTACCCAAAACAGTCATCGCACTTCTGTATAGAGCAGCAGTGTTTTATGTTTGCTGCCATAATCTTCACATAATAATGGGAACAATTGGGATTGTAGTGATCATGATTTGATAAAATTAATTATTTTTACAGCTTCATCCAATTTTAGATTTGATGGCATTTACCTCATCGCAAGTGCTTGTCTATGCAGGAAACAATGGCTGTAACTACAATTAGGCGCTTCATTTTTTCAATAAATTGATGGATGTAGCCGTTACTATGTGGTAGGAAAGCATAATGAAGAAAAGAGAAATGGAACTTTCTATGCTTCCACCACTTTTATTTGTAACTAACGTTACTGCAGTTTCGTCCTATACGGACATTTTCAAACTGCCTGATCACGAATCTGAAGGAATTTTGAGCCTATTTTGCCCTCTAATACGTTTTACCGTAAAAATGGGGTATTCCATCGCGAGTGGCGGACGGTGTATATCACTTAGGCCAACCCCATTCAGGTGGTAGGTGCATTTTGAGCATTTCCATCAGTCCAGAGAGTTTCATCGTTCTACCTCGAATATTACGGAAGATACGGGGAAAAACAAAAATGAAAACTAACCTCAATTTCTATATCACATTGGTCTTCTATCACTATTCAAATAGTTCATTATGATCTCCTGTATAAATACCATCACCAGATCACCTTCTTGCAATTATTCAAACATACTATTTTCAATGAATTTTATAAGACACTACTTATATTACCGATCCGAGAGGTAGATTACATTATTACGGGTCATTAAAATTGATTATTCAATTATTCATTATACATATTTCAGGAAACAAGAATGATTAGAGAGATTTATTATTATGATGGATATAAGATTTCTGAAATATGATGTCCTCTCCAAAATCATTTAAGATTCGTTAGGAACTGAATCTTGTTGATAATTAGACATTCTTCTAGGTAATTGAGCATGAAAATTTACTAAATTTCATAAACAATTCTCATGATGGATTCAAACCACATTTTTGCTTCATAACTGTCTTCTTTCATCATAGAAAACTGATTCTAATAGCATACAAAAAATATGTTCGCAATGAGGTACTCCCACACGAGGCACTGAAGTGAGGGGTCCCCCCACATATTTGTTGATGCACAATAGCGTATCGAAAATTTTCTAAGATGTCAACCGTGTGTGGTGTCTGGTCACACATTTTTGACAAATTCTCAATAACGTATTAGAAAAAATGAGCTGGGATGTTCACCGTGATGTTTTTAATCCAAATCACAGAAGATATATTTATCACTATATCAAATATGAGATTTACAGTGTTAGACCTTGAATTACTCCGCTTGCCTCTTGTTACACTACTGATGCCTACGACGCTTTGTACGATAGTCTGCTATTCTTCAGCAGAAAAGTTGAGAAGACGAAAGGAGGCGGTAAGGTGTCATTCCTAAACAATGCTGGCGCTTTCATGTTTCAATCTGCTAGTTATGAGTGGTAAAGAATTGGAAGCAAAGAATAATACTGAAGTTCAGTCCCAACACCTAACTTTACTTTTTTGTAGGTGTTTTTATATTCACATTTTTCGTTTCTACACTTACATTTATATTTATTTTTTACAAGCTTTGTCCACAAGATTTATTCATAATGACAATAGAGTACATTATTATTTTTTTTGCCGAAGTATGCGCTGGTCAGGCGATATCTCCCGAACCCCCGATACATTCGAGAGGGCGCGCCAGTATTATCAACCAACGATCACTTCCCACACCGTGGGGTAAGTGATCATTGGGTCCCAGAATCATGTGCCCTGAGCAAGCGCAGTGAGCCAAGAATGACATCCTTCTGCATCTGTCCGACTAAGATTTCTGCCTTAGTGCGGCAGACCGGTATGATTTTAAGATTCGAGAGTAGAGAGGGCATCACCAAGGACTCCAATAATTAGAACAATCATCTTGACAGAGTGGTCTGGATAGGGTCTGCGGAGTTCGAAGAGAAAATCTCGATATTTGATCCGTTTTTCCCCCTTTTTTCGAATGATATTAGTCTCGCCAGGAGCTGAAAACTCCACGACAAATATCGTCTTGCTCTGGTGGTCGAGAAGAACTACATCGGGCTTACTAGCTTGTATGAGCCTGAGGGTGGGGAACGAATAGTTCCAATAAATTCGGCACTTCTCGTTCCCCACTACAGACTCCATATCCCCCGAAGCGTAGGGCAATACCGATGTCTCGTCAATACCGTAAGAGTGCCGTAGTTGGTCTGAGGGCCACGTTAAGTCGATGGATATAGGCCGAGACCGCATATGCTGCACCTTATGCTAGGAACCTCTATACCCATCACGCAACTGCGGTAGACTAAGCTGTAGACTAAGACACCATCCTGGCAAGCCATGATGAACCCCTCAGTTTTCGACCTAAAGAAAGCAAAAATCAAGAGCTTTGATAAGCCTAAGTCTCCAATGTTATTGAGGAAGACCCCATGCATTGACTTATCCTTGTGTTTCTGCAGGAGTGAGGTTATCTCTGCGGCTTTCATATGAGCTTTTTGCTGAAAAAATCTCGATATTTGATCCGTTTCTCCCCCTTTTTTCGAATGATATTAGTCTCGCCAGGAGCTGAAAACTCCACGACAAATATCGTCTTGCTCTGGTGGTCGAGAAGAACTACATCGGGCTTATTAGCTTGTATGAGCCTGAGGGTGGGGAACGAATAGTTCCAATAAATTCGGCACTGCTCGTTCCCCACTACAGACTCCATATCCCCCGGAGCGTAGGGCAATACCGGTGTCTCGTCAATACCGTAAGAGTGCCGTAGTTGGTCTGGGGACCACGTTAAGTCGATGGATATAGGCTGAGACCGCATATGCTGCACCTTGTGCTAGGAACCTCTATACCCATCACGCAACTGCGGTAGACTAAGGTGTTGAAGACACCATCCTGGCAAGCCATGATGAACCTCTCAGTTTCCGACCTAAGGAAAGCAAAATCAAGCGCTTCCTCAATGTTATTGAGGAAGACCCCATGCATTGACTTATCCTTGTGTTTCTGCAGGAGTGAGGTTATCTCTGCGGCTTTCATATGAGCTTTTTGCTGAATGGGTTCCAACTTGGTGACAGAGTTGTGGTTACTTCGTTCAGTGTCGAAAACAATACCGAGTTCATCAGCTGCTCAGGCAGCTGCCCTAAAGAGAAAAGCTCCAATTCCTACTCTCTCTTGATCACGGACCATGCAGAGAAGGGGATCCGAACTCCTGACGACTTTACAGGCTGTACCTAGTAACATTCTGCCATGTAAACACTACAAACTCAAAAGTCCACGGCCTCTCTGTTGTCGGGGGAAGTACAACCGTGGAACGGACAATTTGGGATGCTAACTCCAATAGAGATGCATCATTTTTCGGGTCTTTACGTCGTGTTGATACAGCTCCTTCCAAGTCCACTTCGCCACTCCAAACGAGTAGAGTAAGATTGGAACGGCAAGCATATTTGTTGCAGCAACTTTGTTCTTCCCCGACAGTTCTGATGACCAGATCTGTGGAAGTTTGTGCTGATACTTGCCGCGGAGAGAGTTCTTCACTGCAGTTACCTCTAGTGAGTGGCGTTGTTCCACCCCGAGGTAAGTATACGTCTCTGCGGCATCCAAATGGTGTAGGATGGTTCCATCTGCGAGCTGCACATCCTCTCCGTAGTGCTCGCCTCGTCCTCTTTTCAGATGGACCATTGCACATTTGTCTATCTCGAATTTCATACCGAAAGCATGCGTGTACTCTACCATCCTCAAGGACCGATGGAGATCCTTCTCTCCAGAGGCATAAAGTTTGAGATCATCCATATAAAACAAACGAGTGACCTTGTGCCTCCGGTTTTCGGAGGTGCCACAGTTAGACATTCGATTATTTCTGAGCGCAACGGACAATGACAATAGTGAGATGCAGAAGAGAAGGGGACTGAGGGAATTACCCTGAAATACACCGCTTCTGAAAGTGACCCACCCCGTTTGGACTCTTGCTTGACCAGATGTTATGGTGAAGCGACTTCGCTAAAGTGGTATCAGTTTTTCAATGCATCTCACTATTTTGTCGGGTACCGCAAGGCATCTGAGCAAATGCAAGATGAGCTCATGTGATATTGTATCAAATACCTTACGGTAATCGATCCAGGCCATAGAAAGGTTACGCGTATATTGAATCGAGTCCTGCGTTACACATCTATCGATGAGCAGGTTCTCATTACATTCAGCGACTCCTCTCTTCGACCCTCTTTGCTCATATATCCGTTCGAACATTCTGTCAACTGCGGTGAGTATTCGTGTGTATAAGGTGTCTGTAAACAACTTATAACGCGAATTCAAGCATGTTATCGGTCTGTAATTCTTAGGAATCGATGAGGATAAGAACGGTCCGCCCCTCGATAAACCAATCCGGAATCGGCTGCTCTCCGTCCAGCCATGAGGTGAAAACTCAGGCCAAATGGCGATGAGTGCTTGTTAATTTTTCCACCAATCAGCATTCAGCCCATCTGGGCCTGGAGCAGCAAACTTCTTGGAATCCACAAGGGCTCTCCGAACGTCATCTTGGGTTATCAGGTTGAGCAGTTCATTGTGCTCAGGCTGTCGAAGCTCTCTGTTGAAAGCTTGAAACAACCCGGGGCCGGGGGGGCCAAAGTGAGGGGCTGCCGGAGGTCAAAAAAAAAATTAAAAAAAGAATCCACCTGATCAGCGACCGGCGGATTATCACAACACATGGAGGCTCTTGGAATAAGCGAGAAGGTTTCTCGCGGAACCTAAGGTTTTCCGCGATACTTCTCACTCGCCTCAATAGTGACTTCTTAGCAGCCACTAGCATTCGTATCCTATCAAGGCAGTGCTGTTTGGTGGTCAGCAGCACGCCTTGGCTTAAAGTGTGATGAATACGTCGTAGTTTGGCGGCTATTCGCCGCATTGCGGGCGTGAAAGGCCTGTTGGCCGCCCTGTAATCCATCACACATTGTATACAAAACGCGTGTTGTATCGCCGACGTGATCTTAGCCTCCATCTTGTGTACACGCCGTTAAATCTTCCGAACTGCAAGGTCGGGATTCCGTCCTTCCGATTCGGAAAACGATTGGACGATGCTATACACGGCGATGTTGATTTGCTAGATGTCAGCCTCTTCTGTTAGAATACTATGAACCTCCGTATCCAAAAAAGCCAGTTATTGTGGCTTCAGGGCCCTAATTCTATGGAGTGCCCTGCGTGTTCTGATTGACTCCATTGGTGGCATGGTGCGAGTCTCCTCTCCAGCCGTGCCAACGTGTTGTAGAACTTTCACTTCTATCACTTCATTAGCAGGCTGGGAAGGAGCTTTATAGCCCCACCGCTGAAGATAGGATACGTAATCCCTAAGATTTTGGGCGAAAAAGGCAGCAAATTATCAATAATCCCCTGTACATTTATTTGCGAACGGCAGCTTTTGGCCGGAGAGCACTATGGGTTCGTTAAAAGATTATTTTCATCAAATTCAAATTAACATTGAAGTGGGCGCCACCCAACTTTGTTAAATCACAAGTAGCAACCATTTATAAAGCTGGGAACGTATTTTTGTGGAGTTTGGTTGTTAAGTAATAGCATAAATAGTAAACAACTGAAATAAATACAAGTATATTAAAGTTATATGAAACAAAAGGCTTCTGTGATATGGAAATCGAAGATATTTTTGGGGAAGACTGAGAACTCAATTTTGCAAGATTATATATATCACAACATAATTGAAAAATGCTTACCCATAGTACTATGCATCAGCTCACAACATTATAGCATCATAATCATGATATTTTATAGAGATTTATATGTAGCACTTTCCCTATATGTTTTTTATAAAAATTTGAAATAGGTTCAAAATAAAATTATAGGTTGAAATAAATCATAAGTTCTGGCCTTATTGGTCCTCTTCACGTAACAGTAAAATGGAAGTAGAACACTATCTAGCTGGACACCACCGAGGACGTTTTTCCCACAATTGAAGAAAAGGGAAACATCAGAAAGTTCTGTACTTCTAGCCTCTAGCCGAGTTGGACGTAATAGCATATGCAACAGCAAAGTGATTAGATTCACTCTTCTCAACATAAACTACTTATTCGCCTGATGTTATCCTACAATCCTAAAATTGAATTTTAGTCAAAGCAAACCTAATATAAAAAGGTATCCAGAGTATTCTCCAATTTCTGGGGCTTCTCAAAGACGTACCTCTAAAGAGGGTAGGCAATGGTTTATCTATCAAAAACCGGGAGCCTCGTGGTTTAATTGAGCAAATAATTGGAATTTCCAGGGCTAGTTTACAAAATAGCCAGAATATTATTCTACTCAATTCAGGGATTGCAATTATCAACTTCAACAGGAGGAAGAATTCAAATCCAAAAACTGTATCCCTTCACAACCACCTTGGCACATCTGTTTTCACAGGAAAAAAAATATCGAACTGAAGCCTTATCCTTGAAAAGAATCGTGCTTGGTTTTACCAATCGAATTGAATACACCTCCGTTATCGGACAAATGGAAGGTGAGATATTTAAAATTCCGCATTAATTGGGAGCTGGCAACTAACCATACACAAAAGTGTTCGAATGGTGTCCTGTATGAGCGGACTTCTCTTACATAAGTTCTGGCCTTATTGGTCCTCTTCACATAACAGTAAAATGGAAGTAGAACACTATCTAGCTGGACACCACCAAGGACGTTTTTCCCACAATTGAAGAAAAGGGAAAGATCAGAAAGTTCTGTACTTCTAGCCTCTAGCCGAGTTGGACGTAATAGCATATGCAACAGCAAAGTGATTAAATTCACTCTTCTCAACATAAACTACTTATTCGCCTGATGTCATCCTACAACCCTAAAATTAAATTTTAGTCAAAGCAAACCTAATATAAAAAGGTATCCAGAGTATTCTCCAATTTCTGGGGCTTCTCAAAGACATACCTCTAAAGAGGGTAGGCAATGGTTTATCTATCAAAAACCGGGAGCCTCGTGGTTTGATTGAGCAAATAACTGGAATTTCCAGGGCTAGTTTACAAAATAGCCAGAATATTATTCTACTCAATTCAGGGATTGCAATTATCAACTTCAACAGGAGTAAGAATTCAAATCCAAAAACTGTTTCCCTTCACAACCACTTTGGCACATCTGTTTTCACAGGGAAAAAATATCGAACTGAAGCCTTATCCTTGAAAAGAATCGTGCTTGGTTTTACCAATCGAATTGAATACACCTCCGTTATCGGACAAATGGAAGGTGAGATATTTAAAATTCCGCATTAATTGGGAGCTGGCAACTAACCATACACAAAAGTGTTCGAATGGTGTCCTGTATGAGCGGACTTCTCTTGGATTTATTTCAAAAATTATAGAAAATTAAAGTAAGATAAACTAAACGCTACATGCTCCGGATGTCTTTCACACCACAGAGCATGCAATCTCGTCTTGTACCCTCTTCGCGCGGGCTCACTACTCTCGTAGCAATGCATAAGGCTATCTCTCAGCTCATGCGTCCACTCAAAGCGTCCGTTGTCATTGCCAGGATTGTCATCGGTGAGTAAATCACTGTTATGGGCCCCACCACCTTGCCTCTGACCCCTCCGAGCGGGTAGACCCTTCCTCGTATTACTAGGAACCAAGTGTTGGGTCCACCAAGTGGTTAGCTCTGTGGACCCATGGCCGGCCTCGGAGGGAGAATAGTGGTCTCCTTCCCGGGTGCGCCTGGGCTGCCAGTCCGGTTTTGCACCAGTTGCTCGGATAAGTGGTGGTGCAACTCACCAAAGGCCAAGGGTGTTACTGGCCATCTCTTCTTATATTACTATTATTACCGTTATTTTTAACACCTCGAGACATGTTTCAATAACCAAGTGATTATCTTCAAGAGGAAGATTGAATAATCTTCCTCTTGAAAATGTGTAATACATTTCTATTCAGAATGTTTTGTTTTTTTTTCACGTCACCGCCCTATGATAATGATATATACCCTGAACAAAAATGGACAACGAAAAAACAACGAAACGATAACGAGTAAAAAACGGTCGAAACGTATGTCAAACAACGTATTTTTGAAGTTCATTGTCGAATACTTCGCTCCCCTCATTGCCCCCACTTTCGAACGTTCACTCCACAACACGTTACTCCCTGACACTTTTGAATATACATATATGTTTCTCATTGGGATCGCACGTTGAAATGCTGGATTTTCGTTGAAACGACATGTTTTTTCCTTGAATGATGTATTTTGAAACGTCCTGTACACACATTGATACCATGTTTTTTCTAAAATATTTTATTTTGAGACACCCTGTACATAGTAATGGATCGCACGTTGGATCGGTAAACTGGCATTTAGTGATGTATTTATCCCACACAAGTTATTTTTTTCTTGATGTATTCTGAGACACTCTGTACACATTGGGGGATCGCACGTTGAAGTGTTGAACTGTAATGTTTTTTCTTAAGTGATATATTTTTCCTACACCTTGTAGACATTGCTGCCATGTTTTTTGTTTAATCTGATCATCCATTCATCATTATTAATATATATCACCTTCGCGCTTCCAAAATTTTCATCCATATTTTTTATTTTTATAATACAACCACCCTCTTCGAATCTTTCCAATACTCAGTCCATTATTCTTTTTTTTTATTCATCACTCTGAATTGCCGATGACAGCTGACAAAACAACCGCCATAAATATCAATAATTCGCAATCATTTCCAACATCTCACGTTGGTGTCGGGGCTAAGGACGAAGCCTATCACGCCGATGACCTGGGTTCAATTCTCATACCGATCGCTTTTTTAATTTCATTTCCTCAGCTGTCGATAACCACCAGGTGTACGACTGGTGCGCGACAAGGGGGCTCATGGGTGAAGGTCCGAGCGGTGAGGCGGACTCCCAAGGCGGGCCCACGCTATTTGAATCTCTCCGANAAACAGTGGGGGGTGGAGGTGGTGTTAAACAGCGTCACGGATCTTTACTTCCACTATCAGTTCGAGGACCTAATTATCGGACTTTCGAATTGTGGGAAGAAGAATGTAAAAATTTATCTGCTGACTCATCTTCTGGGATTACATTTGCGAATATTAATATTCATTCAGGGCTCTCTATCAACCCAAATATGAGTACTCACGTGAAATATTGGCTCCATTCAAAAGATTGGGATCTTGAACTTTCGCCAATAATGTAGCTGAAATAGTAGAACCATCAGATGCCAAAACTGATTCATTAACCATTATTGATGAAAGAGAATGTTATATGTTTACATTTCAGCATGGAACGCCATAAAAATGTGGATTGCTTTTATCTGGTTCAGACATATTTTCGAGTTTTGAAGCATTTGATCTGAGACAATTAAAATTTCAGTGTACTCTTGAAACGGGATGATATGAATCTCAACTATATTTTTCTCAACCGTGTGTCACTAGATGTGATATACATGTAACTTCAAGATATGTGTGCGATAAATAGGGAGTTTCAGTTAATGATAAGGATAGAAAAGTGCAAAGCGGGTGTTGTCGCAAATGATTAGATGCATTAACGTTCTTCAATAAATTGAATTACTTGAGTGTTAGATAGTGTAGACGACACTTCATTGCATAAAGTCTGCAATATAATATATTATGGAGGATAAAAATGATGACGAAATATGTTTGAAAAGGAACTTAATGGAAGCAATAGATGAAGTTCGAAAGAAAATCAATTATATCAAGAATAGTCGCCTGGGTAATCAATCAGCAATCCAGATAATCTTTGAGCCATTTATAATATGTTTGGAAGCGATACCAGCCAATACTGGAGGAGCATCACAAATAAATCAAGTGACGCAGAAAACGAATACTGATACACTTCACCGCCAAAGAAATAATTGAAAGAGTGAATTGAAACCGGAATTTGAAGGCCTTGATCACGATCACGGGTGAAATGATGTCGAAGGGGCTTTTTCGAAGGATCTTCAATGACAATTCAGATTTAGAACCACCTAAAGCAGATGATAATGGTGATGTTTCAATGGAAACATTGAATTTCCCATAAAAGTCTGTCTATCTGTTTTAAAATATGTTTTTCCGTTAACAAGCTGTCGCACCCCTACGAAGGGAAGATCAGGAATATCAGTTTAATCTTCCTTGAAGAAGTCATTGGGGAGTAATATGAATAATGCAAAAAAAATTCCAACTTGTGGCAGATGGATTTGATGAAAATTCAAACATATGCGCAATAAAATTATAGTCATAGGTACATCCTCATAGTAATCAACTGTTTTTCAAAGTATGTATGGTCAAGACCATTGAAATATAAAGCTGCTCTTTCAGTTCAGTTGAAAGATGCAAAGCATATCCCGAGGGATTTACAATTTGATCACGATATCGAGTTGTATAATTCAAAATCCTCATCGTTAATGATGGAACACCATATCAATCATTACTCAACATTCATTACAAAGAAAAGCTGCAGTTGTCGAACGATTCATCAGGGCGTTGAAAAGTTGGCTTTATAGGGAGTTCTCACTTCAATACCATTACAGGCGGTTGAATATTCTTTCTAAAATTACTAGTCAATTTAATAATAATGTTCATAGCACCATCGGCATGAAGCCTCCAGAAGTAAAACTATTCACAATATCGAGTTGTATAATTCAAAATCCTCATCGTTAATGATGGAATACCATATCAATCATTACTCAACATTCATTACAAAGAAAAGCTGCAGTTGTCGAACGATTCATCAGAGCGTTGAAAAGTTGGCTTTATAGGGAGTTCTCACTTCAATACCATTGCAGGCGGTTGAATATTCTTTCTAAAATTACTAGTCAATATAATAATAATGTTCATCGCACCATCGGCATGAAGCCTCCAGAAGTAAAACCATTCACAAAATTGTGCAAAATTCAAGAGGCAAAAGTCGATTCAAAATTGGAGGTATAGTCCGAATCAGCAAGTACAAAAACGATCTGTGAAACTGGCTCAGTTACTCACAGTCGATCTAACTACATATCACAATTGATAAATTTGGTCGTAGAAAAGGTGGCGTTATTGAACCACTTCTTGGTAGATCGGGTGTTAGATTTATTCTCACGCAACATGATGATTATCACATTCAGAATAAGCGGTTGTAGAATATTGGTGAACTTGTAGACGGTAAAGACTTTGTCACTAAAAGATATTTCAGAAACTACACCTCAACGATTTGATCTCCACAATTTTTATTTGAAAAATATATCATAACATGTACACCTTAGCGAAACATGTTGTGATATATTTTTCAAATAAAGTTTGTGGAGATCAAATCGTTGAGGTGTAGTTTTCGAAATTACTATGGATCTTCATCAAGTAACGGCCGAATCAATCAGAAAACTAAAGGATATGTTGACGATCACATTAGAGAGGTCAAGGAGTCAACCCTGAAGTCTTTCCAATATTCATTGCATCAGTGCTATTTCACGTCAGAGAATACATTGGTTCAAAACATACCGAACTGCGAATCATCATTGACAAAAATTCACTCATTACTTCTGCATTAGCTGATCAATTGAGTAATGTGGAAAAGCGAATTGGTGTTATAATTAACTTGGTTGATACTTTTACTGAGCGAGTTGTTAAAGTAGAACAGTCAGTCGTTAAACCTGTACCTGAAGAGTGGAGAACTGAATCCTCAACCGTTTTGAAGAAGTCATAAAGGAATAATATGAGTTATACAAAAAAGTAGGTTGTAAAAGAAACACATAAGCCGACGCGTCGAAATTTCCCCGTCGAAAAACAATAATAAAGGGATTTTCAGACTTGTGGCAGATGGATTTGATGGAAATGCAACCATATGCTACAGAAAATAACGGTCATAGGTACATCCTTTCAGTAATCAACTGTTATTCGAAGTATTTATGGTCAAGACCATTAAAAACTAAAATTACTGTTTTACTTACTGCAGCTATGGCGAGCGTGTTGGAAAATGCAGAGCATATCCCGAAGATCTCACAATCTGGTCATGATACCGAGTGAAACACCATAATAATCATTACTCAACATTCAGCACGAAGAAAAGATGCAATTGTCGAACGAATTATCAGGATGTTGAAAAGTTGGCTTTATAGGGGTTCTCACTTCAATACCATAACAGGTAGTTGAATATTTTTTCTAAAATTACTAGTCAATATAATGATAAGTTCATCGCACCATCGGCATGAAGCCTCCAGAGGTAAAACTATTCACAAAATTGGCAAATAATTCAAAATTCAAGAGGCAGCGTGGCAAAAGTCAATTCAAAATAAAAGATATGGTCCGAATCAGCAAGTACAAACCTACCTACACAGTAGGGTATGGTAAACGTCTGTCGAAAAACAACTACTTTCCTGGCTAATACCACGCTGGATATTGAATTATATCCGACAGACGTTCATGCAAAATTCCTCACAGAGGCTAGTCTTGCAGATGTTTCTCCTTCATTCAGCTGCAGAATTCAAGTAGATCACTTGCATACCGCGGTTTCGAGTTATTACCTCTCTTCAATACAGGAAAGATCATACCCAGACAGCAAAGTGTCTGGAACTAGATTGATTCCAACACGGCTCTGCTACATATATGAAACCTTCGTCCGAGGGAAAGATTGTTAACTAGTATCATCCCATATATCAAAACTCTAACATAAATTGAAAGGGAAAACTATCCAGGAGAGATACATACGTGTAAGGAAATAAATAGTTCGAAATAAATTTCGAAATATTAATATCAGGAGGACCTTCTGTATCCAAGGGGATATATGTTCTTATACGATCACCATAGATTTCCCGTCTCTCTATCTGCTCTTCTCTGTTTTGACAACAGCAATCCCGTTGTGATGGAAATGATCAACATTTTCAAATACCCATCCATTTCAACATGCACTACATACATTTTTCCAACAGTCCGCAGCATATTTTTTTGTAGTGTAGATAACTTTGGACTAGTAACTCAGAAGTTGCTGCACAGTGTATGCAAATATTCCTGAAAATTCCCATATCATTATATACAATTCTGATGAAACATTTGCAGCGTGAATGGAGGAGGCCTACTTCGCGAGCTGAATCTTTTGTCATCTTTAGAAATGAATCTAGAATTTTCGACACACATCTGTCACAGGCCGGAACATATTTTGACATGCGTCTCAGACCAATAAATGTGGCATTTGTAGCACACCATATTTTTCGCAATTTTGATTGGAAGGCTGCATACTGTTGTCCAGCGGCGGCTCGTCAGAGGAGGCAAGGGAGGCTTAGCCTCCCCGTAAAATTTGAGGCTATTCATCGCAATAAACTAAAAGATATTGACAAATGATTATGATTATACAGATAATCGACAAAATCGTGGATTTAATATTAGTTGGTACGATAAATGCGATTGGTTAACCGGCTCCATTAAACGAGAACAACTTTTTTGTTGGCCCTGAGTTTTATTTTCCGTACAAACCGAATACCAAATGTGGTCTGAAATAGGATACTCGGATTAAAAAAATTTACCTCGTGTTATAGAGAAAATGTGATTCACAATTTGGCACTTTTTTAAACGGTAGCGTTTTTTCGGTCACCTGAAAAGCCATCCAAAATGAGCTTTTATAGACAGTGTGGCATACATTATTGAGAAAAATATAAGCAAGGAGATTGAAAGTGTTTCTTTTTTTGCATGGGAAATTGATGAAACTACAGATATTACCTGTACATCACAACTTTCATTTGTTTTTAGATATGTCAAAGATGGTAATGTGGTAGAACGTTTCATGGGCGCACAATTTGTTTAATTTTTTGATTCGTACGTGTGACACCTATAACTTTAGGCAAAAGTTAATTGCTCAAACCTATGATGGGGCTGCGTTCATGACCGGCCATTTAAATGGTTTACAAACTAAAATAAAGTCTATAGCTTCTCATGCACTTTTTACGCATTGTCATGCCCATGCCCTAACTTCAGTATTAAGCAAAGCGTGCAACAACATAAAAATTTTCGCGCCTTCGGCGGGCTTTTCTGTATGTATATATGAATGCTGAATAAATCGACGCCGTATTGTCAAGATTTACACTTGATGAGCTTGAAATTTGGTCCGACGTTGAGGGAGGTTCCCAAAATTCCGAAGTTGTTGATGAGGTCGACAAATACTCGAAAATCTTGCAAAAGGTTATCTTAACTCATAGGAAATGATATTCCAGATCTTAATTTCCTGAAATTGAGCTGAAAAATTATGAAAAATAAGCATATTCTGTTTCCATCAAGATGTTTACTCTAATACTGAGTCCTTATACTGAAATATCACGAAACCATAACGAATATTCTCCCCGAATTCATGTTTCCTAATTACCCCTTCTATTAGTATTGATGAATACCCAGCATTGCTTTCAGCTATGTCTCTCATATGATTTTAAAATTAGCGGAAACTTTCAGGAGAAAATTTCTACCCGAAATCATTGTATACCGGAAATAGAGACAATTTTAGGGTTACGATTTAGTTCTCTTCGTCTCCGAAAAATATTGAAGTGGAAAAAGTATTCGTGTTTGAAACAAAAACTATTAAGTTCAATCTATTCAAAGTAATGTTTTCTATCAGTAATAATTTTTTGACTAGTTACTTTATTATTTTAAGGAAATAAAAATGTAAAATTGAAAATATCTATTGCAAGTATGAAAAACGCCTATGGTGTTCATTTGTTTCAATCAAAAATAAAAAATTATACAGAATGGGTAACAGATGTACCACAACGAACGGCAAATACATTCCCCACGCATCATGTGTATATGTGTGAGGAAGCACATATTCAGTGTTTATATTTTCATTACTTGAAAAACTAGTATTAGGGTCTTGCATTATTTGATCGAGCGGAGTAGTACGTATACAAGTGCCATATAATGCAATACGACAGATGGGACTCCAAATTTATATGTTTACGTGAATGAAATGCAGACACTTCAAAGTATCCTAATCCTATTCGCACTGAGTGAGAAGGAATGCATAATTCGTCTAAAACTGTAGGGGTGAGTTAACAAGACGCACGTAGACGTTTAATCGTGGAATGTGAATTCGTTTGGTGGAAATTGTAATATTCAAACTTTTTTCAAAGGGATTTTGCCCGGTTTCAAGCACATAAGTCCATAAGTGCAATTCACCTGAAGGTTGCCAGTAAAATGTTACCTAATTCTATAATTCACACTGAATAAGTGACTTTACATAATTTACTGAATTTCGTCATGTTATTTTAAGACGTAGAGATTTTATCTATGTGTAACTTATAAATACATTTGTGAATCAACTCTATGAAGATTAGAAACTTCGTTCGTGGAATAGAGATGATGATTGAGTAAGTAGGGTACTTACTTAGGCTTGTTCTTTGAGGTTAGTCAAGTCCAGTAGTGCATTGGTGTGTCAAAAACACTGACCGATGTTGGATTACGAATACTTAGCTTTCTGGCTCTAGTTCGGCTAATTGCTTTGCAGAGAAAGCTGCATTTATTTTCGATACACTCACTGCTTTTATTGTTGTCCTGGTTAGGTTACATATCCGTTCTATTCTTATGAAAACGAAATAATCCTGTAGATTTTGTAAAGAAGGTTGTACTATATTTTGTTATCTCAAGAGTTGACACCGAATAGTCCAGTGCACCAAATATCATTGACTCCATTTTTCAATATACCACGTACACAAGCCATTTCCCAGGTCCATCCCACCGTTATAGAACAATGACATACTTTGGCGAACCTACCAATAATAACGCTCATTTTTTTAAAAATAAAAACTTGGATATAGCAAGTTTATTAAAAACAATGAAGATAAGTCTTCAATGTCGAATGCATCAGAAGTACCTAAATAAGTTGAATTGTGGTTTTAGCCCAAAACTTTGCATTGGCCAAACAGAAATAACCTTTTCCCAAAGAATTAAAGGGTATAGAAGTAGTTTCTTGAATATGAAGACCAATTTCACACTTGCAAACCATACTTTGGCAGAAGGTCATGAGTTCAATCACGACTATGGCGTGTTATATTTGAAAGTGCTTGGAATATACCAGATTTAAAAATTCTTAAAATTTAGTGAATAACTGAATAGAATAGAATAGGTTTTTGTCATTCATCAATTTAATGAGTTGTAACTATTTCTTTCATGATGTTTCAAAATATTCAATTAGTTTCTACCTAAACTCAGATTGGATGAAATTATAGGTCAATGTCAATGAGTAGGTAGGTCATATGATTACAAATTGTTCATTCATATAAAACACTAATTATGAAGAACACGAAACAAAATGGATGTTTAGGTATCTGAGAAAATGTTTGGGTTTAGTGGTATACATAAAGATTATTTCCTGAAATATTCTCAGCTCAATACATCGGTATTAGAACAAAATATCAATGTTCAAATTGAATTTTATTACCTATATAACGAGAAATGTCAGCAAGAAAGTACATTTTAATATGTGAACAGAGTATGTAAAAGACTCAACTCATTTCGCGATTATTGCGGCTTCAAATCACCGACAGTCCACCGAGTGTTTGCCCGACAGTCCACGGAGTGTCTGCCCGGTGAGCTGGAAGTCGGTTCAGTTACTGGATATGATATAAATTCTAGGTGGCAAATCAGAACGAAACACGTATCATGATTTTTGTAAAACCCCTAAAGTGAAAATCTTGTATCAATTAGTGTTATTAAGTTCTATCTAACTTTAGAAGGCAAATAATTTTTTGCAATTTCAGTGTCAAAACACTTGTATTTCTAAAATCAACTTTCCAACTATCCACATGAAATCATTCCAAATTCTCTACCCGTCTGGTGGTTTTCGCCAGCTAAATTAGGATAATTTCTGCGGCAAAATTGCTCCAAGACAAATAAACAATCTCGAGTGTGACAGAGTCAATTAATTCCAGTTGAACAAATTAGACCACGTATTCGTTATGACGACTCTTTCATGGGAGCAGGTTTCTCTCGAAACTTAATTACTTCCATCTTTCACAAAACTTCATAGAACTCGATGAAATTAACGTTTTCTTCCTGACACTTTCTGTGTGAGCGTTACATAGCTCAAATATCTTTTCTTAGGTAGTTCAAAATTAGTAGACTCTCCAACATGTTTTCATATGAAAGTATATCTATATTATGGAAGGTATTCTTCCTAAATGATTGTAATCATCACCGCTACTTACTGAATTATACAACTGAAGTATCTTTCTTTAATACTGGAACACTGAACACAATGGTATCAAAAACACGGCAGAAACAACAGGAACAACAGTGATACAAGAAACAACAATACTAGAAACAACAAATGCAATGAAAACTGGTCTGTGGGTTGATACAACAAGATTGATCAACAATATTGTCAAGTTGACAGTAAATATCAATAAACCACTGTTTTCCATGGTAATCTCAGGGCACCATATGATTTTTATTTAGTAAATTGATGTAATTCAATCCCTTCAAATCATTTCAGCCAAAAATTTAGCCAGGAGGTAAAATAATCTGAATTCTACCTGTTTATCGAGTGCGATTTTTTGTTTAAAAATTAACGGTTTTTGCGGTGTTGCAATGAGTATGAAGATTAATTTTGTTTCGGTTGGCAGAATGTTTCCTCAATATTTTCATAAAGGACCCCGCACATGTCTTATGAGAAATGGTTTGCCATCAATTTTGCCGAAATTTTAATATACTGTAGTTTTTGATGTGCTGATTCAAAGTGTCCACAGTCAAAGCTCAAAAATGTATAGTTTTTGAGATACGAGTCTTTGGAAATAGATTTTTTCCATTTTTTGCGGTATTTGCCCATCAATCGGAAAACTGTCACTCCTGGTTGGGATAGAATTTGGATGTTTGGCACCTAGAATTAGTTTTTCGGATGGTCTTCCTCAGTTATATTAGATGCCGCTATCGAACATTTTTCATACACTGCATCTCACAGCCGAACGAATCCGTGAAAATGTCGGCATATTTAATATCTGATAGTACTTTCCAGAATGAAAGAGTTCAGGTATTGGAAACGAATTATTTTGCCCCCTAGTATGTTTTACCATAAAATGGGCTGTTCTATCGCGGGTGGCGGGCAGTGTATATCACATTGGCCAACCCCATTCAGGTGGTAGATGCATTTTCAGCATTGACATCAGTTCTGAGAGTTCAATCATTCTACCTCAATTATTACGGAAGAAACGAAGGTGTTTCCATGATAATTAATAATTTTAACAATTTAAAATTTCAAAATTTCATATCTCTCCTACTATTTCTTGATAAATACATCTAAATTTAGCTACATTTCTCTTTCATGTATTTGAAAATTTTGTATAACCTCACTTAAGTCTATTGTATAGCAAAACACGTGTCGCGGTTTTTGTAGAACCTTTTATAGTGAAAATCATACGCTAAACTATATTAATTAGAATTCAATTTGAGTAAAGACAAATTCAAATTTTGAATTTTGGCTCGAAATATACGTAGAGTCGAAATCAATTTCAATTATATACAGTGCGACCCATTTTTAATGGAAACACCCCCCTAAAATTTGAAGTTGTTAACCGATTTCAATAATTTTTTTGAAATGTCAAGTACTGAAAGGTCTACCTTGGGACAAAATTTGAAATGTTTATTAAAGTTTCAGGGCATATTACGATATTTTTTCTTAGTCGAAAATACCATTTGAAAAAGTTGAATTATGTCTGTTTGAAAATGAATGAAACTTGACCGGCTTTACTGACACCCTATATATTGTTTATGAAAGTTGAGATTCCCAAAATTATCATAGTGATGTTGACTCACTATTCCTAAAAAAACCCACTTAATATTGTCTGCAAAATAGATTTTTCTGAAATAACTTGGCAATGCCGCAATGGAAATTCGAAAACAAAAATATGGAATTGAATTACGTCTTCATATACAGGGTGTTCCATTTAAAAACATAACTTTGGTTGGCCACGCTCGGCTGGATCATCCAATACCCATGCGAGAAAATAATTTTAAAAGATATTATTTATCGATATGAATGCGAAAAAAAAATTGAGCAATTCGAAAATTTGTTTTCCCTGATAGCAATGGACCGAGGGAATCAATTGACACCCTGTACCCTGTATATCATCAGTATGCTGCATCCAAGAGCAAGGATGGGTAACACTTGGTCAACAGAAATACAAATGCACTGAGCCATCAGCAGAAGCCAGCCGCACATTTTTGGTTTCAGTTGATAGATCTTGTGTATACAAGAAAACTATTAAAATTGCCATGGAGACACCCACCAAAAATTTAAAGGTATAGAGAAACAGTGATGGAAAGATAATTTTGTTTTATGGACACGCCTTTTTCCTGCGGCTGGCGCTTCAGTTGGAATATTTGAAAATAATTTCTTATTGCACATCAATAATATAAAACCAACCTATATCAAACATTTCAGACTCCAAAAATATACCTTGGTACTATCCTCGACAGGAAGGCTAACATGGAACTCTCACCTACAGAGTAGAGCAAAAAGAGCATATGTGGCTTATGAGCAATGTCGGAGGACAGTGGGACGCACATGGGGTCTTTCATCTCGTGTGGTCACCTGGATCTACACTGCAATAATAAGATCTATGTTAACGTATGGAGCCATGGCATGCGGACCGAAAGTTCTACAAGCAATGGCCATCCAAAAAGTATATCAAATACAGCAACTAGCTTGTTTAAACATCACAGGAGTCATGAGAACAACACCAACCGCGGCAATGGAATTAATTACGAGTTTGTCCCCTCTGGACCGGTACGTTAAGGAGGTTATGTTAATGGCCTTGGTGCGATTGCGTACGGCTAGTGTAAACCTCGAAGTAGGAATGGGTCAATTGAGGCTGGGCCTATGGTGAGAAGCGCTTACTGCGCAATCTTTGCTGCAGGCAACCAGTGATGCAATTGAACTGAGGTTTGTGTTTAATAAACCCTACAAAATACAAATAAAACAGAACACAGAGTCACATGCTACAAATGCAATACGCATATATACAGACGGCTCAAAAACCAAAGAAAGCTCAGGATTTGGAGTGTACTCCAGATCACTAAGCCTAAGGATTAATCCTTAAGGAATGGGAAAAAATACCAGCGTGGTCCAAACAGAACTGGCTGGTATTTCAATCGCCACAAAAGAAATAACCAGGAAAGGAATTTCTGGCAAAAACATAACAATCTGCACTGACAGCAGACAAGCCCTGTTAGCCTTGAACAGACAATGTGTAACCTCAGGGCTAGTACTAGAGTGTCACCAAGATTTAGCCAAAGCCTCGATAGATAACATTATCCTGAGGTGGGTTAAAAGGCACGACAGGAGTAAAGGTAATCGCATTGCCGACTCTTTAGCCAAGGAAGCGGCTGGACTAAGAATTTTAGGACCCAGTAGCACCTACGGCCTAATGACTTTTGACAATTGCGGAACTAGTCAAATATTACACCCATGCTCAATCTTGAAGAGATGGGATGGAATCAAAGGATGCAATCTTGTCAGGATCACCTTGGGCGACCCTGGGAAGCTGGCACCGAAGAAATATCTGGCGATGACCAGGAAAAATATACGCTCAACAGTAGGATGCCTGACTGGCCACTATCAACTAAGGAAACACCTCCATAATATGGGGCTAGTGGACACACCTCTATGCAGGAAGTTGAGACTGTCAGGCATGTCCTATGCGAGTGCCCGGAGTTATCGTTAATAAGAGAGTGTGTGTTCAGCGAGTGTTGGCCTACACCTGCCGATATAAAGGAGATGTCTCCCAGTGACCTATCCACCTTCCTGGAAAGGACAGGATGGACGATGACCTAGAAGGACAACTCGGGAGGATGTACAATGGGTCACATGTGTCCTAAGTGATGTGGGCTTACACTCACCCTCCCTACTCTACAGATAGCAGTACGGAAAAACAGTGATGAAAAGTTAACTTTATTTTATGAACGCGCGGGGAAAAAGGTGCGTTGAAAATAATAATTTTTAGGTCAGACGTTTTTTGTGTAGCTTGATATATCTTTCCACGTAAAAAGGCACCGTGAATGTTTGACAACAAACAAATATGTCTTTCATTTCCTTTGTGACTCCTTGAAAGTGCTGCCATTCACCATTTTTTGTATTGTGATTAGTGAAAAAGTTTTGTAGTTGATAAAAATGCTGTGAAGATGACCTGTATTATGCCGTAGAAGTCAAGCAAAAGTACGACGAGCTACGCCACCTGTTAACCACACTGAGCAACGAAGCCAGAAAATAATAATAGTCGTATTTACACGAATTGAGGTGAAAGTAACCAGGTGCACTTCAATGGCACAAAAACCCAGGCATCGGTTTTCTCCAAAAAGATAAATGTCTCCAAAACCGGATTTGATAATGTCACGTTTGACAATTCCACTTTCTGCGTCGATAAGTTTGTTGGGGGTTAAAATGGACACATTCATTGATGTCACTGGAATTGCAAAAGCAAGTTTTTTAAAACATGAGTTTTGTAACTAATAAAACAATAAATTATTGCAACAAGGAAACATTTTTCAAAATAAAACACAAAGTATAATCTACATAAATTGTTTGTAATTTATGTTCCTAAACACACATTTTAGTAGGTTTTTTTATTTTAGTGGGTCAACAAAAAAATTCATGTTCAAAATGGTCCGCACCTTTATTTCGGTAATTTATTAGGTACTCAAAAAACCATAAAACAAAAAATTTGTTATATATGTAACTCTATAATCAAAACAGTTGAATTCGATAAACACCGGTAATAAATAAAGAAAAGGCAATTTTGAAATAACATGAATCTATTTCACATAAAACGAAAACAAACTTTACAAAAGTATAAAAATAGTTTTGTCTTACCTAAATTCTACAATTTTTACATTAGGCACTATATTATACATATACACATTGACACACCTACCTAAAGAAAACATGAAATGCAAGCTTCCATATAGAAATTTTCCACTCAAAAAAATTTGGTTACCTCATTTTGAATCGAAACAAACTAACTACTGTCTCTCTTTGGGACTTGTATAAATCAAACACCAAAATAACTAACTATTTCAATGCAAAGAATGATTTGATTCAAAGGTTAAGCATAGAATATTTTTTATAGGGTCTATGTATCATAAAATTTACCTAACATATTCAATACCACTTGTTACAATGTACACCAAAGAAATTGTACAGTATTCCAAATTTTGGTAATTCAAGTTGCCATATTCCAAAACTTCAACAGATGAAGTCACAAGTTTAGCTTTAAAAATTGTTTGGAAACTGAACTGACTTTCAAAAATTAAACTCTGGCTTCTGTTTAAAAAACATTGCTATTGTTTTTACTCAGAACAAAAAACTGATTTTCAACATAGATTAGGTCCATTGGTGTGAAGTTTCATTAGATTTTAGAAATATATTTTCTACCTCTAGGTGAAGAAAATATTCAACAGTATTTTTGGATTTCAAACAATTTTTTATCAATATTGAAGCATATGGTATGTTGTCTATATTCTGTTGAAACTTTATGATGGATTGAAAGCGGAATATTCAAACTCTTAAGAGCTTTGCTTAACTCAAAATTATCAACAGTTAATAATTCTATCATAGAAAAGCACTACTCATCTCAAATAATGCACTGGGTTTTTGAGATTTGTGAGGTTAGCTTCTATTTCTCTTCAAAGTTAAAAATTATTTCATTGAATTTAAAGAGGGTATATTTTTAGAAAAAATTAGTTTTTTAAAGAAATCTAGAATATGTGCAATGATTTGAAAACTCAAACTGTGGTGATTTTTTGTTTTGTGAGGATGAAATGTTCATTGATTTTAGAAATAATTGAATATTTCAATTCCACCAGACAGAAAATCGATAGAAGTGTTTCTGATGCCATTTTGATGAAATGAAACTGACACAAAAGTTTGAAAATTTTGCAGTCCAATAATGACACTTCATTGCTATTCGATTTATAAGGAAGGGGTCCAAATATATTAATACCAAAAGTAGTCAACAAAAGATGTTTTCGACTTTAATATTATAAGGAATGTCAGTAGAAGGCAAGTGAAAGCTTTTTGATACCCTTAGAAGCCATATCCCCCAAAGATTTATCGATACCCTATTTATATGAAATATTCTATGCATCCTCTTGTCAAAAACCTAAAGAACGACTAGTTTTTATAATAACTTAATGCATTCTAAACCAAATAAACAGAACATCTATTCTCAAAGTGAAACCAAAAATATCTTCCAGAAGATTTTAAAGAATCGTGAAACAATTTTAACTTTTAGTTTCAGCAACTAGATGAATACAAGTGTGTATTGGCAAATACTGACTATCAGTGATTTTAGCTGAAAAAAATTAAAACACAATTGAAACACTGTGACGCTGATGTAAGTACTTTATCACATAGAAATAATGAAAAAATGTAATGTCATTAAAACAAGAATACATTATAAAACGAAAGCTGCAACTTATCTACAACTTCAAGGAATAAAAATCAGAAGTATTTCCAATAAAACGAAGGACTGTTTGAGTACAAGTTTTTCAACACTATGAAATTCCAAAAATCAATTATGATTAATGCTCAATTAGTTCAATAATATAGCCTTAAGGCTCTGAAAAAAAAAATTCTTCATAAAAGTTAACACATTGTCTTTACCCAAAAATGCAATAGACATATTTTTTATTTCATATGAGAGATGTCAAAAAATTCAGATTTTGCCAAATGTTAGGTACTCTTTTTTTCAAAATATCAAAAAAATTTAAAAATAGATGTTGTTACGTCCTATACTTATATTTGCGATTGGAGTCATCAACTTAGATATTTTATTTGTTATAGATACTGACCTCTTTCTCGGCTATTAAACTTTATTAGTTTTCTACTCCACTTCATCCAATTTCTAGGTGAGAAGTTAACAAAACTTGAACATAAGTACATATATCTGTGATGTAAAAAAATATTTTTTGGAAATATGAAATCATTGTTTAATGTTTGTGAATAACTCTAGTCTGTAACATCATTTGTATCCACAGACATAATAGCACTATAGAATCAAATCTACCATGATTCTGAAGCTTCCAGTGTATAAAACCTGTATTGAAAATTGTGCAAAATAAATTGATGGCTGTCATCGAACATTCAAAAACATATTTTCAATATTGACAAGTACTTGTTAAAAACTAGGGTTTAGAGCAATATTTTCAACAACAACTTCATTGGTGTTTATTTCTTTCAGGGCTATTTTAACAGTAAAACTTTCTTATATTTGAATTCCCCCAATAATAATGTTTTACTTAATATCTTCTTTATTAAAATTTGTATTTTCAATTATTCATTTCAATAGAAAATTTGAAAATGTAGAGGTTTTATTTAGATTATCAATAAGTACTATCGACAATTTTATTTTACATAACTTACAGGAACCAAGACTGATTTTAGGGTTGGTTTTGTTATGTTTACTTTACACCAAGAATATTTTTCCCAATGTATTTATGAACATTTTTACAAGGTACCATACACATATGATAAATATGAAATTCGACCAATGCATTTCGAGTAACAGAAAATATGAAAACTTTTATGAAGAATATTTTTCATGAAATCAATAATGGAAAAGTTGTACATATTACGCGAATTTTTTTGTGGGCACTGTTGCGATTGTTTGCGATTTTGTAAACGGTCCAGTGAAAATCTCACAACAAAGGGTTACCTGAATACGTTATGGATTTTTATCAAGTATCGGTCAATTCCATCAGGTGTACTTTCAATCCAATGCAAACACTACCTCCAAATACCAGAACTACACTCTTCATAGAGTGTGTATCACCAACAAACTTGTAATCATGGCTATATTCACCTCATAGTTCATCTCCCGATGACACCAACTCAGTTGGTGAAACACGCAGTTCCGGTGTGTGGGAACATTTTTATGTTGATTTCTTTGTAAGCTAGATTTCCACTTCTACGTTTCATAGATTTCACCCCAATAAGAAAAAAGTAATTTTTAAGATTTTCCACTTCAAGGACATAACATTGTAAAATAGTAATTCTTTTCTCCCGATACCAATTATGAATATCAGATTTTTGCTGCCCATACAAATTAAAGAAACGGTTTTGTTCAGTATGCTTGGTTTGTAGGAACTGATTTCTTTCAGAAATTGAAATCAAATTAGTAAATATCTATTACATTAACTTTGCGATGTTGCGTGACAAGTACAAGTACTGTAGAAGAAGATTAAAAGTCAATAAAAGCCAAAACATACGGCAGGAGAACATTTAGTACTGGCATACTAGGAAAGACCATTAATTCTAACTTGAATAACTTTGAAAAAAAAACAATGAATTTTATTCTTTCCACTTCTGTATGTAATGCAAGGAAATTATCGATTACAGGCAGTAAGGCAAATAATGATCAACATAGAATATTCAAGAGCATCCACAATTTTTGACTAGGAAAATTGCATGACTTTTAGGCTGTAGAGGGTTCAACAAAAATTCGTCTAATTTCCATATTATATTAATTATAATAAAAAAATAAAATTTACTTTCCATACTGAGAAGAGATCTTTTGTTTTTTTCTAAAAGCTTCAAAACATGAAAACATGAAATTACAACTTGGTCCATTAATAATCTTACTGGAGTAGGCAAGTTTACAATAGTTGCTAGTGACTGACACAGAGCAAGGTTACTTATTTATCATATGGACTCAAAATGTACACAATATCTGAGGGATGAGCCATCATCAAATTTCTATAATAGTAGACCTTAAAATAATTTTTTCCCATTATAGTAGAATTCATACCTACCTGACCATAAGTAAAAAGTATTATTAACCATCTGAGATCTGAAATATACAAATCTCTAACAACTTCAAAAGTTATGAATACTCACTGGTGATATGATATAGTGATGTAACAATGAAAAAAAAGAGGTCCTTTACTCAAAAATTTCCACGATTATCAATTGTATATTATTTGAAGTTTCAACTACTTGAACAAAAGCTGATTTTATAAAATGTATCTACATCCAAATATATTTCATTATTGATATAGGAATCATCAGCAAGTAATGTTGAAATGCAGAACTCCGGATGTTGCAACTTTAATGTCAATATTTTGTTCGCGGTTTTCATTAAACAAAAAAAGGAAAAAGAAAAATGCTGAAATATACATATCTTTATGTTGGATCAACACTTTGGAAAAACACAGGAAGTAATCAATTTTTAATTTGAGAAAAGCAGTCTTCAATTATTTGTGAGAGTTGAAATTACTAGTGTATGAATCTGATAAGCAAGAGGTTACAAATTTGGTGGTATTGGAAGCCATTCAGTGCTGACTTTTACCCTAATCTACTGTAGATGCGAATATTCGTCCAAATACTGACGACCAATCAATGCATAAGCATTGTCCTTTGGAAAAATTCATTCACAACATTTTTCAACACTGGATTAGAAGAAATAGCATTGAATGGTTTCCAACAGGTCACCAAGATTTGTTATGCATTTGCTTTCCTTTTATGTGGAAACCTTATCAAATCTACAGAACTTGACTATTGTCTCTTAAAGATTTTTCAGTGAGTACAGTCGAATTGCTTTGGAATGTGAAAGATAGTTCCGAACAAAATCTTTATTAATGTATGGTTACTAAAAGTAGCCAACTAAACGCAATTTTTTACAAGCATATTAGGCGGATTTTTTTGTTAAATATGTACTATGAAGACAATTTCAAGGGCTTTAAAACATCTTTGAACCTTTGTCTTGCTATGTGGTTGAAAATTGTGGTGTCACAAATAATGGTATTTCCTTGAATAAAAAATTAACAGGGCCCTGCATTTTCGGACTGTTCTCTAAAAACTAGATTTTGAGGCAGGGTGAAAAAATTCCATACCTACCCAGTATCAGATTTGGCAGCAATATTTTTACATTTTTGTAAAATAAATATTTTCTTACCAAACAAATACAACCAGCAAAATTTTGTTTCGTCAAGATTTTCAAAAGATAAATAACTATTCACATTTGATATGTCTATCAATTGAAGCAAATAGATGGATGGTTTGTTTATATTATCTGCCACTTTTGCAAGGACAATCAGTGTAAAATGGAGATGAGTAGTACTTGATTAAAATCTAAACTAGCGCAGATATTATTCAAAAATTGTGTCAAACCTATCACATGGTACATCTGAATTTGAAATTATATAAATACATAACACTATCAATTGATATGGTGAAAAAAAGTTAATATGGCATTGAAGTTGTGCATGGAGAGTTGCGTTTCAATTATCCACTAGTCTTAATTCAATGATATAACATTGAAAAACAATTTTTTGAAATAATTTTTTGTGGAAGACTTGATATTTCATATCAATATTTCTTACTTTTTTTTGGTATCTTTGGGTATCCATAATATGAAAAATAAAGCTAAATTAATAGAGAATCTGCTAGAGTATAAAGGGCAAACTGAAAAGTTCAAGAAAATTTTCTGCATAATATAAACCACTGAAGAATACTGGAGTTTTTTCCCAACACCAAATCGTTATTTTTAACACCTCGACACGTGTTTCGATCACCAAGTGATCATCTTCAAAGAGAAAGATTAAAAACTGAAAAAACTAAAAAAGTTGAGGTGTTGAAAATAACGATTTGGTGTTGGGAAAAAACTCCAGTAATATTCAAAATTCACTTGAAAACTTTCGCCTTGATTGTAAAAGGCTGCATTTCTTTTGACATATGTCAATTCTTTCCACATATATCAAAAGAAAAATAGCTTTATACAATTGCAATTGTAGTGTAATTCTTTTGTGGTATGTCAATTCTTTTGACTTTTGTAAAAAAATACAGATTTATACAACTGATGCGAAAGGTTTCAAGTGAATTCTGGATTTTGACGTATGCCAAAAAAAACACAGATTTTTATGATTCAGGCGAAGTTTTTGAGTGTATTTTGGATTTTAAAAATGAAATAAAATTGTTTTCCGAAACGTCGATCACTAATAAAACTAAGTATGGATATTAAATTTCCTTCAATTTGTAGGCCAAATTTATGAATATGCAGTAATATCGGAGTCAACTTTTCATTTTGCCCTTTATTACACTTCAGCAGATTCTTTATTGATTTAGCTTTGTTTATTTTTCCATGTTGAAAGGTTACATACCTAAAAAACAGTAAGAATTAGTAATAAACTACAAATGAAGAGTACAAATTAATTATCAGGATAATGAATGAATTAGAGCAGGACATTGAGGGACCCTTAACGTTCAATTTCTATTGTTTGGTTTTCATTATGGGTGTTGATAAATTGAGTATTACTAGAACTGGTATATTTATATTTCATTATATTAGAAGTTCCAAAAACTATATCTTTTCAGTCACAACAGTTGAAGGACCTCTTTTTTTCAACACAATGAAAAGGACAAAATATTCTTTGAAGTGATTTATAAAATTAGGTGCAACTGTAGTGTAACCTGTTACTGACATTTTCCTATAAACTTATCAATAATATTTACAGTATCAACAAATAAACTTCAACTGGCATCATGCTAAACTAAAAACATAAATCAACAAATTTGTTTTGAAAGTTTGAAAAACAAAAAAATGTTGAAATGGATGATAGATTCCAAAATCCCCTTTCTGGAGACTGAAGAGAAAAAACTCAACAAAATGAAGAGTACTGGCAAAGGTTAACAAAAATTATAAAACTTATGAATGAATCCAAAAAATCTGTACCTTCTAGCTTCTTTTCAACAACCTAAAGAGGTGGTCTGAGAATTCTTTGCAAGAATAAACATTTATGTCATTATTGTTTTCCATATCTGGACTTGGAGGTCTTTGAATAAGATTGTAGTCCACCGTTTCTGTGAGCTGCTCACATTTTCTTTTCTGCCTGTTATCAGTAGATGACCCACCAGTAGCCATAGTCTGTCGAGCTTTGTATATAGGTTCATATTCTATCAACTGGGCACGGAATCCTTCATTGGGGTCCACAGAAGCTCGCTTTTCTTTCACATAATGTAAAGCCTCGCTGAAATATTAAATATAAATAAATAATAATTGAAAACACTCAGTTTAACAATATAATTCACTCATTTTTTCAATTATACATACAATGAATCTAATTAATTCCAGATATAACCTGCACTTGCAAGTAGTCTTACAGTTTTTTCTGTAGTTTGAAAATTCTCATCGAAACAGGAAAGTTCCCCCAAAGAACAACACCGTAGCTGATGTGTGAGTGGAATAATGCAAAGTACGTCATTTTTACAATCTCACCGCTTGTGATGTTTTGCAGTTGACGAAAGATAAATATTGCACTAGATAGTTTATTTGCGAGAAGATCTGTATGTTGATGCTGCCAAATAGGGATAATTGTGCTAACTTTTAATACATCATGAATCCTACTATGTCATCAGCAATGTAGTTATAAAAATAAGAAAAATATGAGCAGTACTTTCAATTATACTATTTACATCTATTATCCAAATAATTAACCAAGTCAGAGGATGTGATTAGAATTACTCCAATTTAGGTTGGTAAAATTTTTATTTTCTAACTGTATGCTAGCGATAAAATAATTATTGAAAGTATTAGCTATATCAGAATTGAAATGAAAGGTAAAAGAACCTCTGGCGTAGTACCAAAACAAGTACTTTTCTCAATCACCAGAAATGCAATACTCTTCTCGACACACGTTTCTGATTACGCCAACATGGTTGGTGCATCGAAAAGAGTATTGCAGTTCTGGTGATTTGACAAAATGGATATATAAAATTATTACATTCAATCATGATGTTATCATGATTCTCGAAGAAAAACTACATTTTTGTTTATTTTTTTTTCCTATCTTCAGAAAGTACCCTTTTCGATAAATTGATTTTTTTCTAAAAAGATTATGTTTTAATACTGGCTTACCGAATATTATCTTTTGGATTTACTGATCATTACTTCAACTACATATGCTATGACAATTCTCGAAAAAAAAAACGTTGACAGTGATGTTCTGATGACTGTCTACTATGCTAATTTTTACTCTGCAATGAGGTTTTGGTATTATCATTTGGGGCTCCAGTCATGAGCTGAACAGAGTATTTATCTGCCAAAAAAAGGGTAATCAGAATACTTTTTGGTATGAAGGTCAAAGACTCATGTAGAGGAATATTTAAAATGAACAAATCATTAACAGTACCAGCGATATACATTTTTGATTCAATAAAATTTCTTAGTAAATCAACCAAGCTACTTTGAAAAGCATCATAAAACACATGAATATGGAACAAGATTTAGGAATGAGTTTTTATATCCGATACATAAAAAATCTCTATATGAAATAAGTACTGTCTACAGTGCGATTAAATTTTTTAATTCTCTCCCACAGGATATAAGAGACATTGGGATGGCCAGCAGTTTTCTGAAGTCTGTGAAAAAATTTTTATGCAATATAGAGCCTTATACCATAGATGAATATTTTAACACTTTATTTTAAATTTTATTTCATCAACTCTATATTTATATGTGTATGTGACATGTTTTATTCAAATTTTATATCTTATTACTCTTTTGTAATTTTGTTCACTGACATTTCTCGGACAAAGTATTTCTTTTAACTTTTATACAAGATTTACATGTACTGTGTAGAAATAAATGAATATCTATCTATCTATCTATCTATCTACGAAGCGGTCTTTTACATTTGAGTAAAACAATCAGCCAAAAATTATTGAAAATCTCCTTCGATATAGATAAATGTAACAATGAATATTTAACTACTTATGACTGTCTTTTCATATAGTAACAATGTTTTCTTCGGGTTTATGTTATATGTCACGTATTTCATGGTCTTCTTGAATTTTTTTTTAATACACGAGCGAAAACTCATACTTCGAAAGAATTGTCTGGTGTGAAACTAGCAGCTATTTTACAGCATTTTTTTGAAAGTGGTGAAAGGAATAATTTCAAATTCGATACATACATGATCTCAATTGAAATCATAAAAACAGATAATGATTTTTCATTGGGAAAGATTAACTTTATTAGTGATAGGCAACTTTTTTTCTGTTTTATTACGTTTTTGTTATTTGGAAACTGGGTGATACCGATTCTACAATAAGGAATATTTACTTTTTATGTTTGATAGATGAATATTTTCGTTTTCCGTTACAGATTCAAAAAACTGGTTGAGTCAATTTTGTCACGTTCAGGAAAGTTTTGTTTCATATTAATACTTGGTATTTTCAGGCATATTTATACCCAAGTTTGTTAAGAATTCATTAAATATATTTGTTTTATCTTTATTATTTGTTAATATTTCACCGACTTCACTGGCTATTGGAGTGTTGTCTATGTGATTTTTTATTCCGCACTGTTATATCATTGATAATCGTCCAAATTTTTTTATATTCGTTTCCTGCTTCTGCTATTTTATTTTGATGAAATTCATCTTTTGTTGTTTTTTTCAAGGTATTAAGTTTATTTCCGTATTCTTTTTCAGTTTCATTTGAGAAATGTTTTTTTTCAGGCGATCTTTGTGTTCGATACATGTAATAAGACCAACAGAGATCCATGGTTTAATTTTTTTGTAGTATTTATTTCTGAAAGAAGTTTGCATTTTAGTTGACTCGATAATGTATTCCATTTATCAATGAAGATTTGTTATGATAATTGTGACTCGTTTAATTGAAGGACGTTTTCCAATTTTCCTCCCTCTGAAATATTTTTGAATTTCTCATAGTTTATGTAACTTGTTTTGTTTGTGCTTTTCTCTTGGGTGATTTCATATCTAGGTAGGTAAAAGTATATATAAGGTGTATAATGGTCTGTCATGTCGCTTAGAAATATGACAGGCTCAAATTCAATTTCATTTTTAAGTTGTATTTTGGCGAAAATATGGTCGATCGTAAATGTTGTGCCTTTTGTAACTCTCGTTGGTTTGTTTATGTAGGATATGTAACCATTTGAGTTCATAATATTTAAATAATTGTTGGTATCATTTGATCCTTATTTTAAAATAGCTATATTTATATACCCTACATATACTTCAAGGTTTTGTTCATGTAAACTATTTAAGTATGCGTCTAGATCTTCCATATAACTTTTGAGGTCTGTTGCTGTGGGTCTATAATATGCCGTCAGACCTAAATTTTTTTCTGATAGTGTCCTATACAGCAAGTTGACCTAAAAAATTTACCCTCATTTATATGAATGGTTTTTACTTCTGCTGATAGTCTGATTTTAGTATACATTATTACACTATCACATTTATTTATAAGCGATTCGTTGTAGTGAATAATATAGTTTGGGATAGGAAAGTCATCGATGTTTTCAATATTTACAAGTTCGTGAAGTTAATGAAATGAAGGATGAAGGATTTCTTCTTTTTTCTCTGTCTTCTTCTTTTTTTCTGCGAGGTTACAAAGTCGTTCATTATAAATTTTTAGCATATAATTTCTTTTAAGAGATATTCATTTATATTCATTCATTAGTAAGTGATGCGCTACCTGTAATATAATCATTGAACTTCTTCTAGTTGTGAGAATTTTGAAAAGTCATCTTTATTTTTAATGATATGCACTTTATTGTTTAAAATTATATAGATTTTACCGTTGTGGATCCATACATTTTTGAGTCCGAATTTTTCAATTGCTGTATTCAATTGTTTCACCCTTGACCCAGTTAAATCCTCCCTTATGATTATCCTTGTTCCTTTGAGAAACATTTTCTATCCATAAACCGCTTCTTTAATCTCTAAGTCGTAGAGTTTCAGAAAGATTCCTCTTGTTTTGCTTTCTTCTTTCTTGCCAATCCTGTAGCATATAGAGATGTCCTTATTCAATAGATTTAGTAACATTATTTTTTCAATTCATGTGTTTTCATTTGGTTCTTCTTCGAAGCTGAATATTGTTAGGATACACTCTCTAACTTGGTCCATCTGATCAAGTCTATATTCCATTTTATTTTTCTTCTTTAGCCACTTTCATTTCCTTTTCCAGGAGTTTAATTTCATTTTCAAACTTTTCATTCAGTTCGCAGTGATTTTGGTTAGGCGCTGCCACTGTGGATTCGACCTTCAGTAGTTTCTCATTTATGGTTTTTGTTATAGCCTCAGTGACTTTGTTTACTATTCGAGAGATAAGAATATCACTTTTTATGTACTTGGTCACCACTTGATTCACAGCTGATTGATTCTCTTTCTTCACGGATTTCCCTTGTTAGAAGCATATTCCTGTTTCTAGTTTCACCAATTTTAAAAGCAGAATAACACATTGTTACTAATTTTCACTTTTAAAAATTTTTATTTGCCGTAATAAATCCTTCATTCACATATATTCGGGAGCTTCAATTTACTCTACTCACTAGCCATGAACACGTTTAATTTTTTTGTAGTATTTATTTCTGAAAGAAGTTTNTGCCATGATCTACAACTATCATATTTTTTGAATCAGACATAATGATTTGAAATAATATTATTTTTGTTATATGAGAGTTTAATTAGGTTTTTTATGTATTTCTGTTCTACATTGAAAATTTCGAAAAGTAGACTATTTCAGTTGCATGTTACGTACCTTCATTTACTTGCTACTTCCCCTTTTTTTTCATGAAAATTGTTCAATTTCTTCAAAATTGTATTTTTTCCAGCAAACGTTATAATTGTTTATAAAACGTGAAACTGGAACCGTTGGCGTAGAATAAATCCAAAACAAGCACTTTTCCCAGGCACCAAAACTACAATACTCTACTTGACACACATTTCATCAACCAAGTTGGCGTCTTCGGGAGACAAAGTAAACTGATTGTTTATGAAACTGAAGGATTATTAGGGTTCACAGTTGAGACGATTCAGGATATGGCTGCTTATTGAAAAAGGAGTCACCCAAATCGTTC
Source organism: Leptinotarsa decemlineata (assembly GCF_000500325.1). Classification (NCBI taxonomy): domain Eukaryota; kingdom Metazoa; phylum Arthropoda; class Insecta; order Coleoptera; family Chrysomelidae; genus Leptinotarsa; species Leptinotarsa decemlineata. Next base: position 67,201 of record NW_019291266.1, read on the forward strand.
TGAGTCTTGATTGTGGAATTACTATTTACTAATTGAATACCTGTCTTCAAACAGGTTTGCTATGATTTTTTTCGCAGGACGTGTTCATTGGTTCAGTTAATGGTGTGACAAAATTAAACAAGAAATGAATGTATTGTCTGATTTATATGGTTATGTAAATGAATGCAATGTCTAATTTATATGATTATGAAAACGTTAAAGAATGACACCTCCTTTTTTGTCCTTTAGAATGTGCCTTCCACGATTATATCAATGTTTGTAGTGTGTGTAGTGTTTTAAGTAAAAGAACGCAGAATTAATAAGAAAGTACCATTTAGAGTTAATGAATATGAAAGCCTAAAAATGGTGACGATCCTTATGCCTTGTAGGGTCAAGCTAAGAGAAATTTTTTAAATTTGGAAGCATATTTTTGATAACTCAACTATGACTTTTGTAATATTACGAACAAATAATAACACTCTAGTAAAATAACTATATTACTTAAAAAAAAGATTCTTTCAGTGAAATAGAAGTAATTATTCAATGAGGACATTCAAAATAAGCAAGGTCTGTACCATAGGATCCTGAAATGAAGGTATAATTTTACATGTTTCATCACCAAAGGTGAGTATTTGAAGAATTCAATTTCCCAATTTTGAGTGGCCATTGATCAATGGACAAAAATACAAAAGTTTACTGGATGATTCTATAAAAACTAGCACGAGCCAATAACGAACAGTTACCAAAAACTTCAATTTTAATCCAACTCACCCACAAGTCAATCCATACTTCTCCATGATATATGCCAATACCAAAGTCGCACTCCTAGAATTCCCAGCATTACCATGAACAAGCACTTTACAATTGTTAGATAGAGCTTCGTCAATAAATTGTCGTACTTTGGGAAAGAATCTAATGATATTTTCAGTAACATTATCTGCAATGTCAAGTGTTAAATAGGCAAAAGCAGGATCAGCTACCTGCGGCTTTATAAAATGCGCTTCAAATTGCTGTCGGACGCAGACAACATAATTGATACCATTTTCTAGTAGGCAGTTTCTGTAAGCTGATGTGAATGGACCAAGATATACTCCAGGTATGATTTCTTGCATTGTTCCATGGAAATAAATGTGGTGGGATTTATGGGATGGGTATGGAGATCTTGAATTAAAGGATGGGTTTGTATCGCTCCCTACATTTTTCTGAAACAAAATATTAGGTAGCTAAAAACGTTTGTTAATATGGGGTGGAGTTTGGTAATATAATTGTTGGAAACCTCACCTCGCCTTGTAAGAAGTTACCAGGAGTAATATCAATCATTTTATTGCAACTAATGAAACACTAGAACATTTACCAATAATGATTACTCCAGCAACTTATTGTTCTGGAAACCAATATTCGTTCTTATCGAAAAACCCATTACGAGCATCCCATCACCCACTCCACTACTCACTTCACAAGTTCGTGAAGTTAATGAAATGAAGGATGAAGGATTTCTTCTTTTTTCTCTGTCTTCTTCTTTTTTTCTGCGAGGTTACAAAGTCGTTCATTACCAATTATTCGTTCTAAACATATAGTTCATTCTTCATTGTTAATATTCCAAGTTTTTCTATTCAATTATTGTAACAGTGTTTGAAGAAATTAAATAATTTTTTCAAAAGTGAATTGTGAATAACAAGATATAACAAATTGGCGCAGTCCTGAACATTGCTAGAACAAGAAAATTCTAACAAGTAGTGGTGGAATCCAGTCCTTCAAGGGAAAAAAAACAAGTCCTCAGAGGGAACGCAGAAGCAAGAGAACCCGAGGTGTCATCGTTTGAAAAAACCACGGAAGGAACACCTAGCGAAGCCCCTGGTGAAAACTTCAAGGAAAGACGACTCACCAATGAAACAAATACACGACAGAAAAACAACAACTAACCCAGCTAAATGCCATGCAGAAAGTCGAATTTGCATGGCATTTAGCCGAATTTGGTCGGATCGACCAAATGAAATTAATTTATACTTTTCATAGTGGGAAAACATATAGTTCATTCTTCATTGTTAATATTCCAAGTTTTTCTATTCAATTATTGTAACAGTGTTTGAAGAAATTAAATAATTTTTTCAAAAGTGAATTGTGAATAACAAGATATAACAAATTGGCGCAGTCCTGAACATTGCTAGAACAAGAAAATTCTAACAAGTAGTGATGGAATCCAGTCCTTCAAGGGAAAAAAAACAAGTCCTCAGAGGGAACGCAGAAGCAAGAGAACCCGAGGTGTCATCGTTTGAAAAAAACCACGGAAGGAACACCTAGCGAAGCCCCTGGTGAAAACTTCAAGGAAAGACGACTCACCAATGAAACAAATACACGACGGAAAAACAACAACTAACCCAGCTAAATGCCATGCAGAAAGTCGAATTTGCATGGCATTTAGCCGAATTTGGTCGGATCGACCAAATGAAATTAATTTATACTTTTCATAGTGGGAAATAACTTGCGACGAATCTTCCAAATCGAAGACATTGCACCAGGTGTCTGATGGTTTTATTTCAACTTTCTGCGGGGCATTAGCTGGGTTAGTTGTTGTTTTCCGGCAGGTATCTGCCACACGTACCTACCTATAAAGTCGTAGGTCTGCATAAGAGGTAAGGTGTTGTCACCTGAACTTGGAGCATGTCATATGCACCTCTCCGGAATATTGATCATTATTCCGACTCCCACCCCGGAGTATGTGTTTGTGGAGTTGTTTCCTGGCTTTGTCTGCAGATGGCACAGTGGACATCCCACTGAATCAACTGCGGAAAGAGTTAATGACTAGCTGGAAATATATTTGTTTGGTAATGATACTCAGACGATTCACTCGTTTTGAAGAGACCACGTCCGGTGCTAATGATGGGGCAAGTGTATCATATGTATAGTTATTGGTAACATTGTGTAGAGTAGTAGTTGGCAACACTGACCCGGATGAAGTCGCGCCCCGCGCCAGTGATAGATAATAGGACATGACACATTTTTGTAATGACCATTTGTCAATAAAAGCATATTAACACAATTATCATTGGCTATAAATGTAACATGGTGTCAGGTAAATTGGATTGAACCCGAACCCTGGAGTGTGCAATTGAATATCAGAGAATCATGGAATCATTATTCAAATCACCTGAGCCCTTGTGTATTCAAAGTGACCTAACTGTTAATTACGTCAAAAAAAGAAGAAAGAGAAGGAATTTTGAAGACTATAGTCCTGGAAATAAAAGACAATGGAAAACATCGACAGGAGCATCACCCAAGAACAGATCCAAGAACAAGAGGATAATAACAAAAATAATTCAAACGAATAGGGTCTACTTCCGTCTATCAGGACGAAAGCCAAACTTGGAAAAAATGGCAAAACCAGACACAGTCGAACATAAAAAAGTATTATTGATCAGGCAATGAAACAAGGGAGGCCGGTAATGGTTATACCAGTATATCAGACATAACATCGGAAACAAGTAGATGCCACTACACTTCGTGAAACTGACGATCAATGGAAAATGGTGTAAATGTCTCGTGAATACCGGAGCCGCTGTGTTGTTGAGCATATGATAAAGAAAAGACAAGCGAATCACTATCAACTGACAAGTGTGACAGGTCATTATCTTTGAACTTGGGGTTCTACAAAATTATCGATAAGCACCATGGACATAAATTGGAGCAAACACTGACTGGATAGCTATATGATTTTAGGAAGATATTTTCTAGGGGGGATCTAGGCACGTATCAATTACGGGATACACATGGTGTTCAGACCCATCTGGTACGGATCTGTTCAGCGTGGGATGTAGAAACCCTTGCGAAACAGGAACACAGTTTCATTACACGAACATATGGTCCTTCGAGCTGGAATATTAAACAAAAACTTAACCAAAAATTGAAAATTACAAGTGAATCAAGTAACAAATACATTTGTGCAGTATATAATCGACCAAACAAGTTTTGAAGCGGAAGCAACAAGACAGTCGAGAACCGCAACTGGACTTTCACATCGTAGAACCAGCCAGTGAGTTTGTTCCTTTTTCTGTCTTTTATTTATTATACCATTCAATACGGAACAAGTGAAGATTTGAATATTAGTGAATTTCAATTTACATTATACGTTGAAAAATAACGTTCGCATACGTTAATATTTCGAGAATTATTATACGATTTAGGGCAGTGGTCGCCTAACTCTTCAATGTGTTGAGCTACTTTGTTAATTTTGGAATAAACACCGAGCTACCCACACGGAAGCCACGTATCGCAACGTAAATTAAATAATCCACAGTTAATTTATCATTATATGTATTTATTTCACTATTTAACTGGTAATACATAATACATAGGTACTAATAATAAACTAATAACAAAATAACTAATATTACTAGTACGTACTTGTTCATAGCTACATTCCTACCTATCAAACGAAGGTGTTTGAAAAATAAACACAAACTTTTATCCAGCCACAACGGCATGTCACGTATGATTTAAAAATAGTTAATAATAACAACAAAAAAGTAACGCACTATCATGAACATAAACATTGAAAAATAAAAAAGCACGTTCAATGAGAAGGCTGACACTCAGACTCATCGATAATTTTTTTAATGTTTGCAGTATAA